>PVJO010016397.1:0-42096 GCA_004026905.1 Hystrix cristata
TTGCCTCTCTGATGTCTGTCTTGGAGAGCCAGATCAAATTAACATATCCAAAATTGAGCTCATCATTCTTCTCCCCTGAAATCTGCCCCTCCCTTTGTTTTCTCTGTCTTGGCAAGAGGTATCATCATCTCCATCAGCCAAATGTAGGTACATTTGTCAGGCATTTCCTGTGTTAGGCACTGTTCTCAGAGCTTTCATGTAACTGTTCATAAAGTTCTTTGAGAAAGATTCTCTTATTTTTGCCATCACTGCAGGTGATGAAACTGAAATACATAAAGGTTGAGTAATTTTGCCAAGGTTGCAAAATGAAACAGATGGAAACAGAATTCAGGTCAGGCCATTTGGTTCCAGTTCATATGATCCTAATTGTTGCGATCTGCTCCCTATCTTTTTCAGTTGCTAAAGCCAGAAAGTCAGGATTCCTCTTTTCTTCACACTGTTGCTCTCTGCATCTGGCTGGGCCTCTTGAGTCCACCACTAAATCTATATTAAAACCATGTTTCCCAGGCCTCTGCTCCATTTCTTGCCTCCAGTACTGTAACTGGCATCCTCTTTCCGTTCATTTATTTTATGGCTGTGTATTAGTCTCCCCAGTAGTAAGTCATAATTGTGACGTTTCTGTGCATCTCCATGCTAGCTCCTGCACCACCAGTCATACATCAGGGAACCTTTCTGTAGTAGCCACCTTATTATTGGGTAAGTCCTACCAGTTCTGGGGACTAGGATGGTTCAGGGAGGTGATGATTTGACCATAAGGCAGAGAGCTAGAAGAGTCCAGGTAATACCTGGGTGGTTCCTGACATTTTTGAGGAGTAGACAAAGAAAAAGATATGTTTTGATTAGTTTTACTTCTTTTTGGTCCTTGACTTGTATTTACTGTAATAAAACAAATAATAAATTAGCATCTAGTCAGGCCCAAGGAGGACAGGATCTTTTGCAGTCCTCTCTTTTTTTGTTCCTCTTTTTTTTTTTGCAGTCCTTTTTTGGTCCTCTCTTAGGAGTTTTCCTGAAAGGCTTTCCAAGTGATTTCCCTGTGTACTCATCCATCGGATGGTATCACAGCACACTCCCACTCCTAGCCTGGCTTTTTCTGCTTCCTACAAAATTGGGGTTCTGTAAATAAGGAAAGCAGATACTGAGTATATCCAACAGTCTCTGATCTTAGGGTGATTTCCTCCTAAGTGGTCATAGATAGCTTTAGTGAATAATTTGAAAATTAGTGTTACTATCTTTATTTTCAGTGTATCAGTAGAAGCTGGGCATAGTGGCACATACTTGCAATAATGATAGTAAAAATAATAAAATTAAAAGTTCATTACATACTTCGAATCAT
This sequence comes from Hystrix cristata, assembly GCA_004026905.1. Taxonomy (NCBI): domain Eukaryota; kingdom Metazoa; phylum Chordata; class Mammalia; order Rodentia; family Hystricidae; genus Hystrix; species Hystrix cristata. The sequence goes on from PVJO010016397.1 coordinate 1,334, forward strand.
TCTACAAAGAAACTCCAAATGGATTCAACAATGATAGCTTCCAGACATTTCAGAAATAAACACCATTAATTATCTTAGAGGCTTAATTAGCATCAAGGCTTTTTTTCCTTTTTTTTTTTTGGTGCCAGGGATCGAATTCAGGGCTTTGTGCTTGCTAGGCAAGCACTCTATCCATTGGGCTAAATTCCCGGCCCCTTTTTTTTCTTTTGGACTCAAAAATGTCACTATGTTGTGTACTACATTGGGCTACAAGGTGTCACTATGTTGCACAAACTCCTGAGCTCAGTCAGTCCTTCTGCATCAGCCTCTCAAGTAGTTGGAATTATGGGCATGCACTACTGTGTCCATCAAAGCTGAGATTTTAATTAAATTTTAATGTAATAAACAAAAATTTCTCCTTCCCATGGGATTTATTGAAGCTATTAATTCTTTTAATTTTCTTCTTTTGTTACTACATGTTGGCAATACATACATAATGTTTACATTCCTTGTGTGGAGTGGGTATATGTATATAACACATCTTAATTTCTTTTTTCATCCTCTTTCCCTCTCCTCCCTCTTCCTTTCCTCCATCTCTTGATTCCCTTCCCATTTGAGAGAGATCTATCTCCCTACTTCCTATTATCTGTTCTTTTTTTTTTTTTCTCTTTGGGTGCTGGGGACTATTACCTAGTTTTAATTTTGCACTTTATATTTTGGCTTTCTCTTATATGATAAACTATGCACTATTGTGCTTGTGTGTCTGATTTATTTCAGTTAACATTATGATCTCAAGGTTCATCCATTTTCCTACAAATGACTCAAGTCTTTGGCAGAGTAAGTACTCCATTGTGTGTAAATACCATATTTTCCTTATCCATTCATCTGTTGATGGACATACAGCCTATTTTCAAGATTTAGCTGTTATGAATTGTGCTGCTATAAACATGAATATGCATGTCTAGATGAATATACATGTATCATTGTAATATGATGTTCCCGTTTCAGTAAGATACCCAGAAAGGGAATAGCTGGGTCAAATGGAGCTTCTAGTTTTTTTAGAGGAATCTCCATATTGATTTCCACTGTGGCTGTTTCATGGTTGTATCGTGGTTTATGCTCCCACCAACAATGGAGAAGGCCCCCACAGCCCTGCCTCACCAGCATTTATTATTGATTGATTTCTTGATGATAGTCATTCTTTCTGGGGTAGGATGGAATCTCAGTGTTGTTTTATTTGCATTTCTCTACTGGCCAGAAATGTGAGAATTTCTTTGTGTATTTATTGGCCATTTGTACTTCTATCAAGTGTCTATTCATTTCACTTGCCCATTTTTTGATTGGGTCTTTTATTTTGGGGGGGTCTAATTTTTTTTTGATTTCTTTATAAATTCTAGATATGAGTCCTCTGAGGAATAGCTAACAAAATTTGTTTCCCTCTGTTGGTTGTTTCTTTCCCTCTGTTGGTTTTTTCTTTTGCTGTGTAGAAGCTTTTTAATTTGACATGATCCCATTTGTTTGATTCTCAGAACTATTTCCTGTGCAGCCAGGGTTCTATTCAGAAGACCTTGTCTATGCCTATAACTTCAAGAGTTTTACCTATTTCATCTTTCAGCAGGTTAAGTGTTTCTGTCTTAACATTAGTTCTTTGATCTATTTTGATTTTAGTTTAGTACATGGAGAAATATGTGGATCTAGATTAAATCTTTTGCATATAGATAGCCAGCTTTCCTAGCACCATTCACTAAAGGAGGCTATCTTTCCTCCAGTGTAATGTTTTTGGTCCCTTTGTCAAAGATCAAATAGCTGAATATGCCTGGAGTTGTTTCTACATCTTCCGTTGATCCTCATGTCTGTTTTTGTACCATTACCATGCTATTTCTATCACTGTAGCTGTTATGGCTTGTGCTTGTGCCTAGATGTCCCACCAAAGCCTCATGCAGTCGTAGGTGGGCTCTTTCAGAGGTGGCTGGATCTAGAGTGTCTGATGAGGGAATTAAGGGCGTGAGATTACTAAATTAATTCACTGATTGGTTTGGCATAGTTCTGGATGTGAGTGTTACCCACACTAAGGGCAGGGTGGGGGGGTAGCCTAGATAGAATATAAAGGGACAGAAAGAAGCTACAATCCTTACTTGTTGCATGCTGTCCCCCCCCCCCCGTTTGTTATGGATTGTTTATCCTTTGTGATGCCTCTCTGCCAAGCCACCCTGCCTTGGGGCCAGCTGTGGACCGAAACCTCTACAAACTGTGAGCCTATATAAACCTTTCCTCCTCTAACTTTGGGTATCTGTCAGCAACGAGAAAAGTAACTAAAACAGTAGCTTTGTAATATAACTTCTAGTTTGGAATTGTGATGCCTCCAGCTTTGCTCTTGTTACTCAGGGTTGCTTTTGTTATTCTGGATCTTTTCTGGTTCAATATAAATTTAAGAATTGAGTTCTCTCGTTCTGTGAAAAATGCTGTTGCTATTTTGCTTGGTAGTAAATCTGCATATCAATTTTGGAAGTATGGTCATTTTGACTACATTGGTTCTGCCTATCCAGGAATGGGATATCTTTTCATTTTCTCATGTTCTCTTTATTTTCCTTTTTCAGCATACTTAATTTTCATTGTTGAGGTCTTTCACTTTCTTAGGTTAATTCCTAAGTATTTAATTTTCCTTGGTGCCACTGTGAATGGTATTTTTAAAAATAATTTCTTTCTCAGGGGGTTCATTATTAGTATACAGGAATGCTATTGATTTTTGTGTGTTGATTTAGTATCCTGCTGCATACTAAATTTAATTACTACTTCTAAGAATTTTTGGTGGATTTGGTTCTTCTATGTAGAGGATCATGTCATCTGCAAATAATGATAATTTGACTCTTTTCCTATACATATCCCTTTTCTTTTTCTTGCCTAATTGTTCTTGCTAATGTTTTGAGTACTGTGTTGAATAGGAATGGTGATTGTTGAAGGTAGTATTTAAAACAAAAGCACCATGTAGCTTAAATTCTCATGTTCAATAGCTCTGTTGTGGTATATCCTTTACTTAGTCCCAAGGTCATTTTTAGCATGTCATCATTTCTAGGGTAATATATATATATTATAATGCATATATATATTTATATATGCATTTAGAGGCAAAAGCTGAGAGGATTATGGTTTTTATGGGTTTTGTGTAATTGACCCTGAGTTCCCTCAGTGCCTCAGTGACCTATTTTATATAGACTTTGTAGGCAGGAATAGATTGATTTTAGAGAACATTCCAGAGTGTTAGATAAGGATAGTGGGTATGAAAAAGATGTTATGTAGCACCCAAAATACTGTCAGCTAAAAAGAAAAACAAACTCCTGAATTGCTATATACCTTGAGATTTTGGGAGCAAGAGATAAGAATGAAAGCTATGGAGTATATTTTGGGGGGCAAGGGCAGATTTATGGGAACATTTTAGAGAAGTTTTTATCAGGGCATTTGAAAATGAACATGCCTTTCTCCTGTAAAAACATACTGTGGAATGCTGCAAGATTCTTTCTCTTACTCTATTATCCCCCAGTTGAAAATATAATATTGATAGACAGTTACTAGAACTCTAATCATAGTTTTAAGTAAATCTGTGTTTTGTTAAATATAATATCATTTGTATGCCATCTACATCTACTTGAAAAGTGGTACTTACTTTAAACAGTTTGCCAAATTATTGCTCTTGGACCAAATCTGTGCAACCATCTCTCTTTTTAATGGTCCGCCAGCTAAGAATAGTTTTTTACATTTTTTTAAATGGTTGGGGAAAAAGACAAAGAAGAATAGGCACAGAAAGTGTGTATATACTGCAAAGTCTAAAGTATTTCTGTCTGGCCCTTTACAGAAAAAATTTGACAGTCTGTGTTCTAAAGTGGTGGTTCTCAATTTGGGGAGACTTTTACCTCTGAGGAATGTCTGGCAATGTCTCCAGACTTTTGATTATTGCAACTTGAAGGTGTGTGGATGTGCCTATTAGCGGCAGTCACAGAAACTGCTAAATGTTCTAGGATGGACATAATAGTGTCCTCACAACAAAAAATTACCTGACCTGAAATGTTGACAGACTGTCTTGTTCTTCTAAATCAGCTTACTGAGAATCCCGTCACCCTTGGTATCTGATCACCTTTGACATCTGACCAAATATTTAATTTTCTGCCCTTTGATATCTGATCATGGTGACTTGTCTTCAGCCAAGAATCCTGTTAGGTCAGTTTGTTACTGGAAAGTCAGATCTTAACACCGTGAGGTCATAACATTGTGAGGAACCAGCAACATACCTTGATTCTTTGGGTCTTTGGTGAAAGATTTCAGAAAAAATATGTAGGCTGTTGTATAGACCAGTGGTGCCAATGATCTCTGTGATCTTTCCCTTTTGTTGTGATAATTTTGACACTTACTGTCGTAGCTCTTTACCATTTCAATAAGTGTCAGAATATTTTTTTCTGTAACAGTGTTGATGGTTCAGAGGTTGTGAAACCCTGTGCTGAAGTCATGTTTGGTTCATGTATAAATTCAGGGATCATCTCTACTCTTGACTGTCCAGGGCCCCTCCTCCCTTCAGGGGTTTTGTTTTTTGACTGGAAATGCACACCACTAACACCAACATGACCTAGGAACAGTTGACTCAAAGACTTGCAAGTGGCCATTTGTAAAAATACTTAACTCAGTGGTTGGAGGTGTAACTCAGAAGCGCAGCATGTGCTTACCTGAGGGAGACCCTGGGTTCAGTCCTAAGCACCAAAAAAAAAAAAAAAAAAAAGTTTCTCCTAGTAGCTCCAGGGTAGGGAGGAGGGAGAACCCTCTAGATGGGAATGACTGTGCTATGTTTGGCCCTGGCTTCACTTCCTGGTATCTTTAAAAATGAAATAATATTCACTGTCTGTCTAGGGCAGTGATGGTAAACCTTTTGGAGACTGAGTGCCAAAGCTGCAACCCCCAAACCCACTTCTTTATCACAAAGTGCCGAAACTGTAATTAATCCTGAATGCTGAGGTTTTAGTTTAGAAAAAACAACTGTTATCTGATGCTTGGCTGCTGGGGGTGCTGACCAAGAGGGCTCTATGTGCCATAGGTTCCCCACCACTGGTCTAGTGTGATTCATTACCAAACTTTCTTCCTCATGCTACCTCTTGGTAGCTTCATTAAGAGATGAAGGCTTGCAATCCTCAAAATGAAATGCTAAAAGACAAATGTATTAGCTGGTTAAGACATATTCAGACAGTTATTAAGCAGTACATAGAAGTGACTACTGTAACTTGCCTGGTTCTCATGTAGAGATGTGTTTGAAAAGAGGGAGAATGCACATGGTCTGAAAATGTGCCACCTATATTTTGGCCTAGAAGTTAATGAGGTTTGATGTCTTTGTGGGGATGAGAGGGAAGAGACAGCCAGGGAAAGGAAAAGGAAAGACTTGGAAGCTTTGGCCACCTCACCCTTGTCTACCCGAGTCCCAGCTCCACTTTTCTTGGGCTGGCTTGCTTCCCAGGGACTGGAGCCGTGCAGCCTGTTAATGTCTGTGTGGCTTTGATACTGATTAACACTTCCTTCTTTGGGCCCAAAACTCTGACATCTGGGGCTTACCTACCAATCTAACTTTCTTTTTATCCCCAAAGCCCTGTGTGCTTAGTGTAAGTCCAGATTTGTGGATCGAACTGCTCCAGCTGACGACTGATGGTTCTGTTTGTTCCTCTAGTTTTCCTGAATTTCCTCATTTTCTTGGTCCATGCTTTTGAGAACAAGTTCCCGGAAATATGATTTCATAAAGTAGGTATAGTACGAATGGCCACAGAGTCCTTGTGCATGCCCCTCCATTTTCCCTACAATTTATTTTTTCCTCAATTTTCTTCTTGAAATCTTTCATTTTGATGGCTGGAAGTCATTAGAGCCGATTCTACTACTGTTTCTAGGTTTTCAACTATTTGCAGGTGGAATTTTTGCAAAAGGACTTTATGGACACTGTGAGGCAATCATAAGACACTGTTTTATTGATTTGTAATTGCTAGTATAGAAAATGACCACAAAGACACGGGGAAATTTAAAAATTTATGCAGAGAAAGGAGCAGACAACATAGAGATTTTAATCAGCAGCAGGGAAACTTTGTGGCTACTGTTTATTTTCCTAGGTCGCCAAAGGACTATTTTGATATGCTTGCAATTCAACAAAAGAAGAAAATTACCTGTTAAATAACTAGGTAACTCCTAATTTGAGGTTTATTATTAAGTTAATAAGAAAAAAACCTCCTTCCTCCTTGATTGAATTAAGATTTGCCATTTTCTTCCAGTAGAATCCGTCTGTTCAAAGAAAAATTAGTCAGGTATTGTAGGAAATGTATATAATCTAGGTTTGAATTCTTGCTTTGCCCATATTACTTGGAGCAAGTTGCTTAACTCTCTTGGCCTTAGTTTCCTGGGCTATAAAACAGGGAAAATAATAATATACCTTTTGCATAGGGTTGTTTGAGAACTATATTAAATTTACTTGTGCGGTATTTAAAACTGTGCAGGCAACACTGTAACTGCTATTGAAGTCTTAGTTGTCACTAATAATACTCACTGTAGGCTTGGAGTGAAGGACCTAATCTAGCCAAAGATATTTTTAGGGTATTCAGGAAAGTATGTTCAGACATTTCTAGAAAGAAAAAAAGTCTAAGCTTAATTCTTTGAAATACTTTAAGTCAGAAAGATAATGAACTTGTCAAATGTGTTAAATTATATATTTTTCAAATAGTTTACTCACTACTTTTATGTTTAAAGTATTTTTAGCTGACAGAAATTGCCTAGGCACTGAAAAGTACTGCTGCTGCCACCCAGGGTTGTTGGGGATGTTGGGAATGTGGGTTAAAATGACATTCAGTTAAATTCAAGTTTCACTGTAGAATATTGATTTGCCCAAGTGTGTAGGAAAGAAGCTCCCTGGTTGCTTTAGTTTTGGTGTGGTTATCAAAATATACATACTTTATATTTCAGTGATACCAACAGTAATAAAGGCAAAGTAAACACACAAATTTAGGGTTTTTTTGTAGGATAAATGGTCATACACGGAGAAGACAGTTTTCCTTTATTTCGGTCAGTAGACACGAGTGCAGAAGATTAGGCATTTTAGTAAGTATGCAATTTAGGTGTACAGAAACATTTCCAAATTAAATTTGCTTTCCTAAAATGCCAAAAGAAATTCCTAAAGATTTATCTCAAAATAGCCTATAAGTTTTGTGTTTTAATAATCAAATTTACCTGTGTTAATATGTATGTACATTATATAAAAGAATGTAATTTATGGCAGAATACAAACCAAAAAAAGAGATTAGGGATTTCTTTTTCTAAAATAAAATTACAGCTCCTTTCTGTCAAAATGGTTTTCTTTCAGCATACCCAAAAATATGAATGGCCTTCTGCCAGTTGATTTGAGGGAGGAGGGTGATGCTGGGAATCAAACCCAGTACCTTGGATGTGCTAGGTAAGTCTCTACCCCTGAGCTACACTCCTACCCCTGCCAGTTGATTTTTAATGGATGAAACAGACGCTCCATTGATTATTGCTATGGTTATTTATGTAACTGATTTTCTAAATGAGGGTAAAAAGTTTGATTAACCACCATTACTGTGACAATTTTTGTGGCTAATGACTTTTTTTGGTGCCACCCCCTCCTTTGAATAAGCTGGAAGATAGGTAAATAGGTTCCTGTAAAACAGTCTGTCAGAACACTTTGGAAAAGAAATGCATCTTCTACAGAAGCATAGGATGGCAGCGTTGTCAGGTCCTTAGGTGGTACCTAGAGATGTAGTGTCCTGCCATTGTATCAGGATCTGGATCCTTAAGTCATTTATCTAGGAGTTTGTATTGGGTCCTTACAGTGCCTGTTCATCATCAAGGTGAAGGTGGTTTCTTCTGCATGGAGCTCCAGTCTGTCACCATTGTGTGAACATGAAACCAGTCCAAGATTAAACCTGTCACTTTCATTTTGGTAACTCTTGCTTATCTAGTCACTCAGGGCATCATTGTTGGGGGTTCATTAAATTAATGTTTCCAAAATTGAGATAACAGCAAAATTTATACTTCTACACATTTTTTTCCTTATATGATTTCTTTAATGCTATGCAGTGTTTAGGCATTCGTCAATTGTGATAATGGCTAAGTCCTTGTGCAGTGGTATTAAATGTTACATGAAACATCAGAATCTCAAACCCAGACCTTCCTAATCCAAGCTTTTTGAACCACTTTTTTCTCCTTTTTTGGGGGTGGGGTCTCTCCGTGTTGCCCTGGTTGGCCTTCACCTCCTGGGCTAGTGATTTTTGTGCTTCACCCTCCCAGGTAGTTAGACTACAGGTGTGCACCTGTAGCTTTACATGCCTTTTATACATTGTTGGATTTGTTTTGTTAATTTTTTTCTGAGGGATTTTGTAGCCACATTCATGAGAGATACGGGTCTATACTTTTCCTGTCTTGCAATGTCTTTGATTTTGGTTTTAGAGCAATAGTGACCTCTTAGAACAAAATAGGACGTATTGCCTCTGCTGTTTTCTAGAAGAGGTTGTAGAGACTTGGTGCAGTTTCTCCCTTCTATGTTTGCTGCAATTCACTAGTGAGTCTATCTGGATGTGGTGCTTTCTGTTTTGGGAGATTACTAAAAATTGACTCAGTGTCTCTAATATATATCCAGATGTATTTAAATGATCTATTACTCTTTGTATGAGTTTTGGTAGAATCTGTCTTTCAAGGAATTGGTCCATTGCATTAGTTTATTAAGTTGTAGACAGAGATTTTCATAATACTCCTGTATTATTAATTCAGTGTCCAAGTGATCAGTAGTGATGGCCTAATCTTCATTTCTAATATTAATAATTTGTATTTTTTGTCTTACTTAACTTGGCTAAAGGATTATCAGTTTTGTTGATCTTTTTAAAGAAGCCTCTTTTAGTTTAGTTGACTATTTCTACTGATTGCTTATTTTCAGTTTCATTGATTTCTGCTCATTTTTGTTATTTCTTTTATTTTCCTTACTTAGGCTCCAGTTTGTGCTTCTTTTTATAGTTTCCTGAGGTTGAAGTTTAGAGTATTGGTTTTAGATAGTTCTTCTGTTCTAATTTATGTATTCAATGCTATCATTTCCTAAGTACTATACTACTTTTACTGCATCTTCGTTGTGTTTATTTTCATTTAACTCAAAATCTTAAAAAGTTTTTCATGAGATTTCTTCTTTGACCCACATGCTATTTAGAAATACACTACTCTCTTCACATGCTTTTTTCTTCGGTATGTTTTACAAGGTACAACTAAAGAATTGTTTCTTCCGATAATTGTATGCATTGGGCTTCTATTGTAACAAGTGTGGAAAGGGGGAAGAGTAGAAGCAATGGCTGTTAAGTTGTTCTTTCTGTAGTTAACTGTGGTTCTTTGCAAAATGGACATGAAACTGACAATGAAACACTCATATAAAAATGAATCATTGCTAAAATGATAAAAATATGTGATAAAATGCAGAAAACAGTTGTATCAGAAGACTCGTCCTGTCAAATATTATTGATTTCTCCCCGTATAACAAAGGACTTGGACAGGAGGTAATTTTGGATTAAGGTTTTTGACAAGTACTGGTAATTCTCTGTTCTTGATTTTAAAAATGAGCTGATATTTCATAAGGAAAGTTAAAGAATTTATCTGAAATCTTATTACCCAGACGGTAGGTTATCTCACCATTGCACAGAAGTGGGCTGCAGTTATATCTAGAGACAAGTTATTTACTTTCTGCACATAATACTCATTTTTATTTCCCTCTTATTTATTTTTCATCTTGTTCTCCCTAAAATGGTTGAGGGGGAATAGAAACATGGATAAAAAAGAGAGATAAATCTTTGAAGGTGAAAATAAGGGAATAGAATAAGCTAAAGCCCATGGAAATACTTTAACAAGGTCTGCCTCTGTTACTAGATACGGACCATAAATTTGGATTCGAGCTTTGTAGGAGCAGCTGCTTCTAATAAAGGGAGCAGGAGTGGAAACCTCACAGTGTCTGAGAAGCAGGCGGCCTGAAGGCCTTGAGCCTCCCTAAACTGGAGTTAGAATCTGGGTTAATGGTGTTAGCTTTATTCGCAGAGTTCAGGCTCTTACTCTGGTCTGCTGCCATCAGTGTGATTTAGTTTTGTTTACTTTTTCTGATTTCTCTTTTTTTTTTTTCCTACTTCAAGTACTTGAGAAAAATATCATCAGATTCAGTTCGTTTTTTAAAAATTAAGTCACAGTTTCCTGGATGTCCTAAATAGGTCTTCTCCAGTGAGATCAGATGTTCAGCTCTGTAAGTACCTGATCCAAGGACTTGTTACCCATTCTAAAGACTGGTAGAAAAAATAAATAAATAAAGACCGGTAGAAGGTGGTATGAATGGAGCATTTCCCCCAAACATCTTAATGCAATCATTTACAAGTCACATAATGTCTTTATCATTTAAAAACACACTAGTCCTTGAGGGGCCTTTTTAAGAATTGAGGCCTAAGAGAATTCCTCTTGAGGGTCTTTGGGGACAGTGGATGACTAGAAAAGCAGCATTCTCTTAACATCCCTAGAGCAGCTACAATAATGTTATTGTGTAGCTGCTACTTGTAATGTTCCTTAGTTTCATGCTAACCACATAATGTCAGAGCACAATTTAGTAGAAGTGATCCTTTCAGGATATAAAGCAAGGAGGTTGAAGTATGAAGCTCTGATGCTTAGAGAGATACAATTTATGTGACAGAAGTTTTCTTCCTTTTTAAATGGAGATAAAATTCAGAAAGTATACACCTAGGCACTTTACAATGTAAAATTCAGTGGAATATGGTATATTTAAAATACTGTATAACTGCTGCCTGTCTAATTTCAAAGCACTCTACAAGAATCCTTTGTACCCATTAAATGATCACTCTCCTTTCTCTCTTCCCCCATCCTCTGGCAACTACAAATCTGCTTTTTGTGTCTGTGGATTTACCTATTGCAGATGTTTTGCATAGAGCATACAGCAAAGTGACCTTTTATGTCTGTTTCTTTCACTTAATATCATATTTTTGAAGTTTGTTCAAGTTATAGCACATAATACTTCATAGCTTTTTATGTGTGAATAACATTTCATTGTATGTATATATCAATTTGTTTATTCATTTGTTGATGGACATTTTGAGTCATATCCACCTTTTGGTTATCGTGAATTATGCTGCTGTGACATTTGCAAACAAGTATTTTTTAATATGTTTATTCAACTCTTTTAGGTATTTGTAAGTAGAATTGCTGTATCACATAATAATTCTATGTTTAGTTTTTAGAGGAACCACCAAACTTTTTCACTATGACTGTACCATTTTATATTTCCACCAGTAGTGTATAAGGGTTTTTTTCTCTCTATATCCTTATCAAGAGTTATTGTTTTCTGATTTTTTTTCATTTAAAATTTTTGGTTTTTTATCGTAGAGGGAGGAAGTGGTGTCTTGTTGTGGTTTCTATTTGTGCTTTGATAACCAGTGAGACCAAACATTTTCTGATACGTTTGTTGGCCACTTGGATGTCTACTTTGGAGAAATGTTTGTTTAAGGGTCTTTACCTGTTTTAAAATTGGGTTGTCTCTTTATTGTTGAATTTTAAGAATTCTTCATATATTCTGCACACAAAAACCTTATTGGAGTGCTCAGTTCTTAAGAAAAAAATTAAAAAACATACAAAGAAACAGGAAAGTATGGCCCATTCAAAGGAAAAGAAGAAATTTACAGATACCACTTATGAGGAAACCCAGATATTAGACTTATTGGCAAAGACTTGCAACTGTCTAAGTATACTGAAAGAGCTCAAGTAAATTGTGGTAGAACTAAAAGAAATCAAGAGAATAATATATGACGGAGAAGGTAGTATCAATAAAGAGAAACTTTTTATAAAAGAGAGCTGACGAGAAATTCTGGCACTGAAAGGTGTAATAAGTGAAGTTAAAAATTTACCAGAGAGATTCAAAAGCAAATTAGAGTAGGCAGAAAAAAGTAAACTTGAAGGAAAGGATAAAAAAATCACTCTTAAGAAGTAGAAAGCAAGACAAATAAAGAAGAATGAGCAGAGTATAAGGACCTATGGCATATTGTCAGAAACACCAACATATACATTATTTCAGTAATAAAAGGAGAAGAGAGAGAAGTAGGGAGAAAAGATTCTTTGAAGACGTACTGGCTGAAAACTTCTCAAATTTTATAAAAGACATGAATTTGCACCTCTGAGTTTAAAATCCAAGCAGGATAAACTGAAAAAGATCCATATCTAGACACATTATAATCAAATTAATGTAAACCAGAGAAAAGAGACAATCATGGAAGCAGTGAGAGAGAAGTGACTTGTCGCATACAGAGACTTCTGAGAAAGATTAACAGCTGATATAATTTCTCATCAGAAGTCATAGAGAAAGTAGGATATTTTATTTAAAGTGCTCAAAGAAAAATTTAATCAAGAATTCAATATTTGACAAAACTGTTTTTCAGAAATGGACAAATAGGGGGCTGGGGATTTAGCTCAGTGGTTAAAGTGCTTGCCTTGCAAGCACAAGGACTCGAGTTCGATCCCCAGCACCAAGGAAAAAAAAAAAAGAAAGAAAGAAAGAAATGGACAAATAGACATTCCCAATAAACAAAAGCTAAGAAAGTTCATTTGTAGTAGACCTGCCCTACAGGAAATACTGATGGGGGCCTTCAAGCTGAAATGAAAGGGCTTTAATCAGAAACTTGAAGCCATCAGAAGAAAAAAATATCACCGATAAAGTTAACTGTACAGGTATGCATAAAACTATTACTGTAGTTTTGGTTTATGATTCTTCTTTTCTTTCCCCCAAATTGTAATGAAGTAACATAATTTGAAAGACAAATGCATGATATAATGATTATAAATCTATTTCAGTGGGTATACAATGTATGAAGATTTATTTTGTGACTATACAACATGGAGTCAGGGTAAGAGCAGAGCTGGGTAAGAGCAGAGCTGGATAAGAGCAGAGTCAGTGCCTGCTGTTGATGCTAAGCTGATACCAGTTCAAACTAGATTATTACATATCTGTGATGTTAACTATAGTCCCCACAGTAACTACAAGGAAAATCAATGCACTATATCACATTAGTAGAAAAAAGGAAAAAAAAAACCCTCCATACCATATTTCAATAGATGCAGAAAAAGCATTTAACAGAATTTAAACCTTTTAATGATAAAAATACTCAGAAAGCTGGGGGAATAGAGTGGAATTTCATTAATGATAAAGGGAATTTATGAAAACCCCACAGCTAACATCATACTCAATGGTGAAAGACTGAAAACTTAGCCCATAAGATTAGGGACGAGATAAGAATGTCTGTTTTTACTGTTGCTGTTTAATATTATGCTAAAATTCTTAGAGTGGTTATGCAAGGAAGGGAAAAGAAAGGGCATTCTAATTGGAAAAGAAATAATATTTCTATTTGCAAATGATGTAATTCTACATATCAATTCCCCCCAAATCTACACATACAGAATTAGAGCTAATAAGCTAATTCAACAAAGTTTCAGGGAACAGGGTCATTCTCCAGAAGTCAGTGTATGTTTTTTTTATACTCCAGCAGTGAACAAATTTAAAAGAAAATTAAGAAAAATAATTTTATTTATACTACAATCCAGAAGAATAAAATATCTAGAAATAAAGTTAAACACTGTACAGTGGAAATTATAAAACATTACTGAAAGAAATTAAACAAGACCTGAATAAGTGAAAAAACATTTTCCTTCATAGATTAAAGCACATTATATTGTTAAAATGGCAGTATTTTTCAAAGCAACCCATAAATTCCATACTTACTGAAATTCCAGTGCCCTTCTTTTTTACCCAGAAGCAAAAAGGCTGGTCATCAAATTTATATGGAGTTGAAAGGGGCCCTGATTAGTTCAAATAATCTTGACAAAGAACAAAGTCGGAGGAGCTGTACTTCTTGATTTGAAAACTTGTTAAAAACTATGGTAATAAAATTGTGTAGTGGGGCTAGGGGTGGAGCACAGTGGTAGAGCACTTTCCTGGCATGAATGAGGCCCTGGGTTCAATCCCCAGCACCACAAAACAATACCTCCTTCCCCCCAAAAACTCCATAGCAAAACAGTGTGGTGTTGGGGTAAGGAAGATGTATAGACCAAGGGAATTTAATTGACAATCCGTACAGAAACCCAAACGTCTATGGTCAGTTGACTCAGGAGTCAAAAGAACATTTAATGGGGAAATGATTAGTTTCTTCAGCAAATTGTGCTGGGACAACTAGATAAACATGCGCAGAAGAATGAAGTTATGTAGTTACCTTACGTCATATACAGTAACTAGCTGAAAATATTAAAGACCCAAATACAAGAGTTAAATTATAAAATTATTAGATGAAAATACAGAGGTAAATCTACATGAACTTGGATTTGGCAGTGGATTCTTAGATTTGACACCAAAAGCATGAACAACAAAACAATAAATTGGATTTTACAAAAATTAAAAACTTTTGTCCATCAAAAGACAATCTACAGAACAGGAGAAGGTATTTATAAATCATATATCTGCTAAGATAAAAATTTCTTTGCTTTACCAAATTTAATAATTAATCCAACTGTCCATGTTCTCTGCAAGCATAATGACCGCTGTCCAGAACGTGCCGTGATAGCTGCAACTAGAGGCTGCTTACCTGTGCTTTCTCCAGTTGAAATTTCTGTTTACTGAAGTCAGCTCTGTGTGTGTTTATGCAAGTTTTCTTAATAATGTCATTAAATAACTTAGCTAAATATTATGTGAACCAATTAAATATGAGAACAAAAATGTTGCTCAAAAAACAATGTTTAATGCTTTAGAAAAACTTGAGTCAGTAAAAATTGCCTTTTAATTGTGTTGGTGGCACAACTGTAAGTTATTGTGAAAAAATTATAAAACTCTTATAAATATTCTGCACTCATATTGCTTAGGGAATGTTGCAAGTATCTTTATTAATCTACATTAAAGAGACCCAAACTGGAAAAATGAAAGTATGAATTATGTGGTGTTTTATGCCAGAAAGAAGACATGTAATACCACTCAGCAGAGTCTCATACATGAACACCTCCTACATAAAGAGATAAATAAATGAATGTGTATTCGTATGTTGAAATAGTAGTTACAATTTTTATGATTCTGTGGATTAACTTTTTAAATTATTGATTAACTATCCAATGTGATTATTCTGGGTGAAGGGAGTTTTTGCTGTATCTTTTACTCCACAGTCAGAATACTCTACCTGTAATTCAGTTTAACTGCAAGGAATTTTCTCTCTCATAGCAGATATTTCTGTGATAGATTTCAGGCCTAGTTGACTGGACAACTCTACAGTGTCACCGGTAAGCCCTCTCTCTCTTCTGTCTTCGATGTATTTTTCCCTTCGGTGGTGCCTGTCAAGATTGCAAAGTGGCTGCAATATACCCTTAAATAGAAAGAGTTTCAACCATTCCAGTCCCTGTAACAGGCTACCCACTTGTTTTGTTAGCCAGAAGTGGGTCACCTACCAACTTTAACTCGCTCCTAGTGAGGATCCATCAGGCCTTGAAAACAGGGTCAATCCCACGGCACGTGAGGCAGGTATAAAGCCAAATACTAAGAACAACACGAAACGAAGGGCGAACTGACTGTTGGGATGGGAACCGGTAGTTACAGACAGACAGAAGTTCTTTCATGTAGTGTTCTTAGGATATTATTTCTTTTAACAGCTTTTGATACAAACTGAGTAGCCAATAATTTAAGGGTATTCTCTTTTTATGAACACTCAGAGTTCAGCTATTCGAAATTGTTACCTAAGAATATATTCATAAGCTTTGCAGTAGTCATCTGAGCAAGTGGCAGGTTGCCTTGCGCTTATGAAAAATTTTCTGTGGCAGTCACACCTGAGTAGATGACCCCCTCACCATTGTTTGAAAGGGACCAATGGTAAACTGTAGCAGCTAATGAATATGGCTGTCAAGAATATTTTACTGTCATTGCTGTTTGGTAATAGCAGCCTCTTCCATTTGCGGGCTCCTTTCCAATTTTATGTGGTTTTGGTAAGGATCCTAATCATGGTCATCTGTAAAATTGCCATTTCCTACCTCTCATTCCTAGCCCTGGCCCAGCTAAGAAGAGATCCTCACCTCCCAGACCTCAGTGATGTATTCTGGGAAAGGCATGTGATGTCATCAGGCAAATGAGGACTTTTGAGATACTTAAGTGTGTAGACTTCTAGTGCAGAGCAAATTTTGAGCTTGTTTCCTGGGTTACATGGGAGATACATATGGAGCAGCATGAAGCCTTTAGTCATGGAGACACAGGATAAACAGGTAGGGTTGCTGATGAGTGAGTGCAGGTGGATTTCCTGACAGAGTCTTGATTCCAGGTCTCTTCTATTTTGTGAGCTATTCAAAATGTTTTCCCAGCTAGATAAGCTATTTTCCTATTTTGCTTAAGTGAGTTTGAGTTTCTGTCACCAGTAACTTCCAACATCCTGATTAATACACCAGCTGAAAAATATCTGAAGATAGCTATGATTTCCTTAGAATGTTCACTTTAATACTTGAAGTACTTAAGGAATCTCTGAGGACCACATGTTGATGGGCACACTCATGTAAAATCTAACCTAGAATTTTTCCCCATGTTGATGGGCACACTCATGTAAAAATCTAACCTAGAATTTTTCCAAAGCTGGTATTGCTAATTGCCTGTCATAACAATAGGAAAAATATCTCAATTTGGAAATGATTAGTGGCCAGTAAACACTGTTCTGATAAATGCTCCAGGACAGATGATTTGCAAAGGTTTTGACTGGGAGATGTTATTCCATTAAATATGGGATGTATACTTTAAAAAATTTGAGAGGACTCATCAGACTACATGGATGGTTTTAGAATAGTTGTTGAACTTGAGATATTGTTGGGAAGGTTGACTTTGTATCAGTCTTGTATCTTTGGGCTACTTAGAGTTTGTAGATATATAGCCACATTACCCATGTGGTAACCCCGTACCCTTTCGGTTCTCTACTTGAGTTGGGATTCATGAACCCAGGGCATGTTCCTGTTGTTCTGCATTCAGGAAAATTCTGGGTGGAATTGTTATTAGTAAATATGGAGGATAGGAATGAGCTGATTGGGAATCTGAGGACAAAGGGGTCGAGTTTAGCATCTGCTGAAGGCAGTCTGTTAGAGAGAGTCTGCACTATCACAATCAAATAGTTTGGTCTCTGGAATTTAGTATGCCCAGATACACCTGGGAAGAACCACCCAACTAAATGGAATCTAAAAAGAAGAAGTGTGCCAGAAAAATGTAGCATTTTTCTAACCACAGGATTTTGGTAGAGTTGTAACTCTTATTGTTTCCTCAAAGGACAAATAAGGGACAAGTGCTGAGAAACAGAGTGCACTCAGTTCAGTTTCACAGCAAGAATATGAAGTTAATGTAGTAAAAAGAATATTTCAGTGTAGCAGTTATTTAAATTCTTGAACTACATTGAAAATGTGGGCTGACACCAGCCATGTCGTGACTGTATCAAGATGGGTAAATGACACAGCTCCAGCACTCAGTGTTGTATACTCAGTAAAGCGTTTTTAATTGTCTTGCCAAGCTGTGGACTGACTACAGAACTGCCTGTTGTTCAGGGGCATTAATAATAATCTGAGTGGTCACAAATAAAGCTCTCCTTTCATACTCAGTGGCTAGCACTGAATAATTTGTGGTTTCTAAAATTGTGAAACAGTTTGATAATCTTTTGAGCTCTGAACCATCTGCAAGTCAATTTTGTTTGCCTAGAGTTAGAAATGAAGAGTCAGACTTGAAAAGGCCCTTTTGATAAAGTAGGACAGATTATGCTATACTCAAGAGACTGATAGTCTGCCAAGTCTTGGTCAGTGACTTTTATTTAAAGATGTTTCGCCATATGGTTTTCTCAGAAAGCTAAAGATCAAGCCTCAGAGTCTAGCACGTATGCATTAATAAATCATGTTCTCGAACTAGGGCAAGTGTTACCCATATTTGGGGAGTAGAATTCAAATGGGATTATGGGAAATGGGAAGGAAATTGACCTGGGTAGTGAGTGGGCACAGGAGGAGGATTTTTTTTGGTAGGGTAGTTAATAAAATATTTACTATAACTGCAAGGCCCTGCTGAGTTTTCTATGACTTTTGTCAGGAAAGTGTTTCCACTTTAAAAAATATCTTCAGAGAGTGCTGAATTGCCAAATATGAAAGTATGAATCCAGTTGTATAATATGGGAAGAGATTTAGAACTGTGGAAATTATTTGCAAAATTTATTTACAGACCAATTTGCTTCCTGGGACAGAGGACAAATCATCTCACTTTTTCAAAAGAGAAGTCAAATGTGACATTCCATTAACAAGAAGTACCTGTTTCTAGCTGAGGTTTCCTACCCAGAGTAGCTGTGCTTTGCTCAATGGTATATACAACTACTTTGACTTATGCTGTGATAACTATATCTGATTTCTTAAAGTAAGACAAGCAGTGACTGAGAAACTTGAAATTAAAAAAAGTTTAAGAAGCTAGAATATCTAGTATATTATTTTTAACCCAGATTATCCACTACTACCTCCTTCCACCCAACATGTACATTTTTTTTTTTACTTTTATTGGTACATGTTTGTACATAATGATGAAATTTACTGTAGGGGATTGGTACATGTACATAACATATTTCAATTCCCTCCCCTCAACATCCTTTTATTTTTCCAGCATCAGATTCATTTATCTTATAAGACCTTATAAAGTTCGCTATCATCTATACAGATTGAAAACCAGACTAATAGGTCAAAGAACATGTAAAACTTGTAAGACAATCCAACACATACATTTTTAAGTATTTGATAATTAAGGATTATCTAATGTTTTATTTTCTTGTCATTCAATTTTGTCACATGGTGTGACATGAGAGATGATCTTAGATTCATGTCATATATACACACATAAATATTTTTGTTTATTCGTTTTTGAGAGTCTTGCTCTGTTGTCCAGGTTAGTCTCGAATCCTCGGCTTAAGTGATGCTCCCTCTTTAAGCTCTTGTGTAACTGGGACCTCTTGTGTACCCAGCTTTAATGTCATATTTTGTAAGAAAAAGCTATTAAGCGAGTAAGTAAGATGCATCAGTGATCTTTTTTATTTACTTGTATGTATTATGGGAATGGGAATTGGACACAGAGCTTTGTCCTTGCTAGGCAGGTGCTCTACCACTGGGCCGTATAACTTATTTAAAAAGTTATAATGACCTATAGGAAAGCCCCTCTCACTCCATGAGTTTAAACACTGTTGCTGATCCTGGAAGCAGGAGTAGTACTGAATTTAAAGTCTCTTTCCTGAGAAATCCTGAGCCCAGTATTCAGAATAAGACGATGTGGAAATAAAAAGCAAAGAGGATATTTTGGGGTGAAGCTCAGGAGGCTGAGCAGCCAGGCAGGCCTCACCTAAGCAGGTGCACAGAAGGTTGGGAAGAGGTACAGAAGTAAAGTAGGAGATGAAGTAGGGCTGTGCAATAGGATTGCATGATTTTACGCGACTCATTGCATGTGAGGAACTCAGTTTTTATTTAATTTTAGAATATCTAGAGAGGTTCAGCAACCTCTTGGGAATGTCAGATCTAGTAAAGACAAAGTGAGCACAGTAATTTAGGGGAGAAAAATTCTGGGCACTTGCCTTCACGTAGTCTGGTAATACCGGCCAGTATTATCTTCTGTGGGTTGCTGGTTCTGGGATTGTTAAATCGTTAGCTTTTTGCCCTGGGCCAGGATTAGACCCATCTAGAGGTTCCTCATCAGAGCATCATAATTAAAAATAAGTAGTGGCTGTGGGTGGCTCTAGGCTGGAGCTGTGGGTGAAGGGATGAAGGGTAGAAAGAACAGGCTCTCTTTTACATACCCTCCAGGTGAATAGCAGCACACCATTCACTGATCCACACTCTTTGCTTGAACCAAAAATTCAGCAGTATACTTGTGTAGAAAGGCTCTTGGGATCAAGATTTGACCTTTTGACTCTTATAAGGCTTTGGATCATGGCTAACCCCAAATTGGCAAGTTGGAATTAAAACCCATTGTCTTCTATCTAGAACCAGGTAAGGCCAATCTCTCAGGATTGGCTTGACCCCCTCAGACACAGAGCAGATGAAACGGGCAGCCCAAAATTGGAAAAGTCCATTTTTCCACCAGTCAGCTTTTACAGCTTTCCCCTCTCCCTTGGTAGTCCTCCCCTAAAAACTACCCATAGCTTTGAAGGAACATTTCTCCTGAAGCTTCTGCCTAAAACAAGAGTTTTCCCTCCTTTTGGGTCTGAATGAAATTCTTCTCTGTGGACAGGTATTTAGCATCTTTTGGGAAGAATACAAACAACCCTAGCTGTGGGTCTAACCTTGTACAAATGAATACTTAGTACACATTACTCCAGGAGAGTAAATGAACTGGGAAGCAAGCTGACTCTGTCAGCCATTGACATCACTGGAAGCATTTATTAAGCCCTTTACCTTCATGGGGCACTGAGCCAGGGATGGTACAAGGTACTTTAGCAGATGTGGCTTTTGCCCTTGGAGACTGAAGGCACCATTTGTGAGCTCATTCTTGTGTGAAGTGTGAAATTTACCTCTGTTGTCATTCTGGGCTGACAAATAAGTAAATCGTGCGGAGGCAAGGAATAGTGGTGGCCAGCAGAAGACTGGCATATCAGTGGACTGTACCCAGGCCACGTTCTTTGTTATGCCCTGTTCCTTGCCCATTGAGCCATTGGAAGTACTTTAAAAATACTGTATTGTACATTTAAAGAGATGTATTTTCCCCCTACTTTTCTATGTCTCTACCTGGGATGTTTAGGTACAGATTAGAAACATCAGTTTGGTCAAGGGATGATTTACAACTTTCTTGGTTGGGTAGGAACCTTTAGGAAGGTTGTTTGTTTTCCTACAACTTCAAGTGTCATTAAAACCTGGCTAGTCCTACACAGTGAAAGGAAGATGGGTCTGTCCTCCCTCCTCTGGCTCTTTCCTTCTGTGCCCCTGTACACATCCTGCTTGCTTTAGCCTCCTTTCTTCACACATGGCCTGGGGTCCTCCCTGGTAACATTAAAAAAATATGATTTAATTTTAGATTGACAGAAAAGTTGCATAAATAGTATGGAAAGTTCCTGTGTACCTTTCCCTTAATGTTAACCCCTTACTCAACCTGCCAGCAGTCTGACAGTGATTTCCTAGGTCCTTGCTCTTCTCAGGATGCAGATGATATGGTTCTGTTCGCTTACCTCCAAGGAGCCAGCGGTGTAGGAGTGCATTTTAGTGGCTTGAAGTTTTATTTTCTCACAAGACTTTGAATTTTTAAAAAGTTCTGTTAACAGCAGTAGGGGACCCAAAGGCAGTGGTTTCTAGTGGTTAAATTTCAGCTACCATGGAATCTAGATGTAGACGTTATTTTTGACTTGAGAGTCCTTGCTGGTGCTCCTAAGATGGCTATTGGTTCTTCTGTTCATTTAGCATTTAGTGACTGCCCCATAAGTGCCAAGCACTGTACTAATTTCTGGAGATACTGAGTTGAACTTCAAGATACAGCTCATGCTCTTAAGAGTTTCTGATCTAGTGGGGAAATGCACAGTTCCAAAACAATATGGAAATGTGTGGAAGAAGACCCTGAAAAGCAGCCTGGCCTGACAAGTCTTCATTAAGCTGCTCCACCCAGAACGAACACTCTTTGGGCCCTGTAATATTCTATTCAGTCCAAACTTACAGTTAAAATGGCTTAGGTAAATTTAGGAAACTGTCAGTGCTTTGTTGTTTTACAGATGGATAATATGTTGTTTCCGTGAAGTAGAGTTTAAATAGTCATTAAACCAGTGTGCTGATTATGGTTATCTTTCCAGCACCGCCTCATCCCTCCTTTTTCCCAGGAGGTAAAACACTTTTATTTCACAGTTGTCGTTAAAACCACAAAGACACTATTTTTTTCATATTTTTATTAGTACATGTTTGCAGTACATAATTACATTCCTTGTGTGGAGTTGTTACTTGCACATAACACATCTTGATTTCTCCTTACATCCCCTTTCCCTCTCTGTCCTTCCCCTCCTTCCCCTCCTTCCCCTCCCTCCTTCTCTTGAGTCACTTCTGATTTGAAAAAGATCTATCTCTCTACTTCTATTATCATTTATTTTGTTGTTTATTTATAATGTGGGTTTCTCATACAAGAGAAACCAAGTGATATTTAGGCTGATTTTTTTCATACAACATTAGTACAGATACCTACACTTTATACAAAATGATTATATAGATCCTCTCAAAGGATAATGTATCCTATTATATGCTTCCAGTGAGGTTCCTTGGGAAAAAGGAACTGATTCCCAAAACATACCATTCCACTACTCTGCAGTTTTGGTTCAAAGTATAATTATTGTCATAAGTATGTATTCTTGCATTCTCAGATTTAATAATGCACACTTAGGCTGGTTCGTCACTTCCTGTTCCTTTGGTGGTTCTTCAGCCTTTCCTGCAGGTTCATCATCAGGCTGAAAGCAGGCTATGCTAGTCTCTGAGGTCTTTCTTGAAGACATTCCAGGAACAGAGGCACAACATCATCATCACAGGAGATCATAAACTCCAAGTCTTTATTACAGTGCCAATTGAAATGTCCTTTGTAGTTAAGATGTGTTTCTTTAAAAGAACACAATGTCAAACCAGTTTATTGCATTCCAAATCAGTGTGAGCTGATTGAGAATGGGTTCTACTGAACATGACTCGGTGGTCAAAGTAGATAGGTGATGAACAAGTTTGGAAAATGAGAGGGCTGGTATCACTGTAACCAACAATAAGCATCTAGTTGTATTGGTGTCTGAGTCTTGCTTCCAGTTAGACATATAAAATGAGGCAAGGGAAGTGGTTTGTCAAATATAGATCTCTAATCCAAACACTCCTGGCACATGAAATTACCTAACAGCCTAGATCAGCAGGAACCCCCACAGTTGAGATAGCAATGTGGTTGTCAACATGGAGAATTTTTTTCTGATGAGGTGCAAGATCTGACTGTGCTTTCTTCAGCATGTCCAGTGGTCTGTGTTTTTTTTTTTTTATTTCAATCCAACTGTGGCCGAACCTTGTTTAACAGCTTCTGTTGCATAATCAATTTGTTGAATCCTGCTGTGAGGGCTTCAGACAGTGACATCATTGTCATACTGGTTGTAAAACAATTCCCAGAAGGCTGTGAGCCTTCTTTACAGCCCATTTCTGTGCATATCTTTACATTTTTAAAAAAAAAACTAAAATAGCTGGATGTGGTGTTGCACACCTGTAATCCCAGCTACTTGGGAACCTGAGGCAGGAGGATAACAAGTTTGAGGCTGCCCTTATAATAAGGTAATACTGGTTGGTGATGTAGCTCAGTGGTAAAGTGCTTGTCCAGCATGTGTGAGGCCCAGGGTTCCACCCTCAGTACCGTGGAAACAAAAGTAAACTGTGAATATTTTTTAGATGCTATTATAGGTATGTGTGTATGTGTGTATAAACATATATGTCTCCCATGTCAATAATTGTTTCTTTTCACACTGTTTTTCAACATTTTATATAGGTATTTTTATCATGAGAAATTTCAAAATAAAGTTGAAGGGATGTTACAGTACACTTATACCCATAATCTAGATTCTCTAACATTGTTCTATGATTCTTTTTATACATTAGTATATATTATACATTATTATATCTTTATTTTTTGATATAGTTCAAAAGCAAATTGAAATTACTGTGAACTGTCCTCTGTTTCAGCATACTTTCCATTAACTAGAGTTAAGTATTTGTTTGAAATTTTTTTTGATACAAAATTTGTACTCGATGAAATGCATGCATGTTCAGTGTATGTCTGCTGAGTTTTGACCAGCACATACACTTGTGTAATCCAGAATCCATCAAGATATAGATAATACATCGTCACCTATATTTCCTTTGTGAGTTATCCTAGTCGGTCCCCTCCTCTCATCTTCCAGGGGTAACCAGTGTTCTAATTTTTCCCATCATGTTTCATATGTTCTGTGATTTCATAAATATACTTTTATGTATATACCTTTTTGTATGGTGCTTCTTTCATTCAGCATGTTTTTGAGATTCATCCAGGTCATTGTATGTTTTGGTAGTTTTTTTGTTGTTGTTGCTGAGTAATATTCCAGTGTATGAATATACCATAGTTTCACTATTTCCTATAATGGATATCTGGGATAATTTTATTTTTTTAGCTATTATGAATAAAGCTTCTATGAACATTCTTGCACATATTTTTTTGTGGTTATGTATGTATACAGGTACATTTATTCACAGATATATTAACATATTTGTGTGAATGTGTACACACAAATACACATATGTATATATGTACATATGTATGTTGGTTTTGGGTAAATACTTTGAAGTAGAATCACTTGATCTTAGGGTGGATGTATGTTTACCTTTGTAAGAAACTGACAGACCTATTTCCAAAGTGGCTATTTCATTTTATTTTTCCACTAATAATGTATAATAATTCCTGTTGCTTCACATCCTTGGAATGTGAATCTTTTTAATTTTGATCATTGATTGATGTGTAGTGACATAATGATGTTGAGTACTTTTTATGTGTTTATCGACCATTGGTATATCTTCCTTTGTGAAGCATCTATTTAACCCTTTTTATTTTCGTTTTAAAAATTGGGTTTGAGCTGTTGGAGTTCTTTATGTTGGTATCATTCCTCTGTCAGATATATGTTTTGCAACTCTTTTTTTCCATTTTGTGACTTGCTTATTCATTTTCTTAATGATGCCTTTGATAAGAAATTAGAATTTTGGCAGTTATTCTTATTACTGTTTTCTGTAATTTGAGAAACTACCCATTCCCAAGTCATGATCCTATTACCCTTTGTTTCCTGTAAAGAACTTTATGATATTAGGTTTTACATATTATATCTCAAGTCAGTTTTTTTGTGAGTGATGTGCGGTGGGGGTCAAGGTTAATATTTCTCTATTGACATCCAATTATATTATCATTTGTTGGAAGGCAATTGGATTTATTTAGTGCGTTTGTTGAAAATTAAGTCTGGATGTGGGGGTCTATTTCTGGAGCACTCTCTTCTGTTCCACAGGTCTACTTTGATTTGTATGATTTTTAATAGTTGTGTGGAGTATTATATGAATGTTCTATAAGTCACATGGAATCACTATATCATTGTTGAACATTTTGAATTTAATTTGTTTTTGTTATTAAAAGCAGTACTGTAATACATGTCTGTTCAATCTTTAAGTGCAGTGGCAGGAATAATTTCAAAGTAATGTTTTTGTTTAACTTTCTGTTGCATACTCTAATTTTTATTTCTGTGAAAATGAGTGCTTGATAGTCACAAAAAAGTAGAGTGACTACTGTGACCATTACTCATGAAGTTCTTATCAGCTGGGAGAACAAAGTTCACTTTGCTTCTGTTAGTTAACTATTAATCACTGTAATGAAATACTTGAGAAAATTAACTTATCAAAAAAATGGTATATTTTAGCCCACAGTTTTGGAGGTTCCAGTCCAGGATTGGGTGGATTCATTGCTTGGGTCTGTGGTGGGAGCGCTGGATGGCAATGGTGGTGAGCATGTGGCAGAGCAAACTGCTTACTTCAGGAGTTAGGAAGTCAAACCAGAGATAGACAGGAAGAGACCAGGGTCCCACAATCCCTTTTGTAGGCTCACCCCTAGTGACCTCAGGACCACCAGGTGCTACCTCTTAAAGGTTCCATCACCTCCCAGTAGTCCCACACTAGAGACCAAGCCTTTAACACATGGGCCTTTGGGGGTTACTTAGCCAAACTGGAGCAGCTTTTAAATGTCACTTACGAATTGTTTCTGTTGTACCAACAACCAGAGTTATTAGAGTAGAGAAGTCTAAAAACTAAAAGCTGCAAAAGGACTTTTCTAGAACTTACTGTTTTCCATGCCAGCACATTGAAAATGAGAAGCAGGCATTTGGCCAGTTGAAGGCATTCACTCAGTTATGGAAGTAGAACAGTGGTCATCGCTCATCTTCTGAGTGCTGTCAGATGTGAGAGGTTGTTGTCTTAAGCTTTTTCTGTATGATAATCAGAAAGACATTTAGTTGTGTAAATGATCCCTGAGGTACATGGTTTTATTTTATATGGGTGTATAAATAAAATTATATCACTGTGTGAAGTGTTTGTAAATGCTTACCTTCTTTATGTGATCATTTATCCACTTAGAGGAGCAATTTGCAATGGAAAGGCCACCCTTGATTTCATTTTAAATATTTGTAATGCTTTTCTTGGGGAAGATGGATTTTAAGGGAGAAACAGTTATTTTGAGTGAATATTTAATTTTTTTCACATTCTCTTCCATATCAACAGTGCAATAATTATACACTATTATCTTTTAAGAGGTTTCTTTGCATTTACCATAATAAAAATTAATATCTGTGATGGAAAGACTACTGTACTGGAAGACTGTAATTTTTATAAATTATTTAGTCACCTCTGCAGACTAATCAAACTTTGATTGCTGCAACTGTGACAAGCTAGATTTTGGCAAAGCAGAGAGATAGAGGATTGTACTCAGAACAGTGTCATTGGAAGCCTGTGTGTCCAGACTTCTACATTGCCTTTTAATTTGTCAGTAAACTGGAGTCTGCCTTTCTGGGCCCTGTCAGTTGTTTTTAACCAAATAAAAACTCTTTTTTCCCTGAAACTCTCATTATCAGACTGTGATTTATTATAACTAAATTGGAATCTTCTGGAGAGCTATCTCCTTTTTCTGTCTTTTCTCTCTTTTCTGCAGGGTGGCATGAACAATCACAATACAGTGAATCGAAAAGCCATTTACCTTTCATACCAGCCCCATTGCTGACTCTGGCCTTTGCTGCTGACCCAGTTTCTAGATTCTTGTAGATACAGCAGGTGGGGACCACTCTAACCCAGAACCACCAGATTAAACCCGTGAGATGGTTTAAGAGAGAATTGTTGGTTTTAGTTGTATTGACCTTAACATTTTTAGGTGTGTCCCAGAATGAATTGTAGGTGTCTTGGACTGAGCTTAATCTCTGAATATTCTTGATGAAAAAATTTCTCCTTCTCATGGAACCAGTTGAACATCCTCATACTCTGTCAGGAATTAGTGACGATCTAACCAGATTAGAAGAGAGGCTGGTCAAGCTGGCTACTGACTGCTGGATAGTCCCTCCAGAGTCCAGTTTTCCAGAACCCTGCCTATATGAGAAATAAGCTTAATGAGAAATAAGCCAGAAAATGGGCCAGAACCAAAACCCAAACCATAAAACAAGTAAGGAATTTCGTTTTTTGGCTTTCCTTTCCATCTAGTCGTCCTATTTTTAATAATTTTTTGTTGTCCTGGGATTGAACCCAAAGCCATATGCATGCTAGGCAAGTACTTTACCATTAAGCTACATTTGTGCCATTTTATTTTATTCTGCTTATGAGACAGGATCTTGCTGAGTTTCCCAAGCTGGCCTCAAATTTTCGATCCTCCTGCCTCAGTCTTCTGAGTAGCTGGGATATGGTTGTGTGCCATCATAACTAGTTTTTTCGGTAACTTTTGATAAACTGTGTTGTGTATATCTTTCCTTCCCTTTCTAAATAAGAGTTGGGAGAGTGCATGCTTGTAATTCTAAGGTAGAAGCTGAGAATGAAGAGCATTCTTCTCCCTCTTCCCCATTACACTGTGATCTTTAGCATAGCCCTCCAGGAGAGTGTGTTTGGTTTTGTGATCAGTTTGGTTGTCTCGTGTTTGTGATTTTCTCAAGGCTGACTTCTGCTGGTAATGAACATGATTGTTCATCCTGTGTCACCGTAGTATAGGCAATTGCTAAATAAATAACCGATTGGCTCATGGCAGGTAGAGAGTGGCAAATGCAGTTTCTTTGTTGCTATGGCAATATGTTTGGTTAAGGGGGCTGTCTGTTTTTTGGATCACATAGATCTGGCACATGTGACATAATTGCCCATGGTTGAGGTGGTTGGAGGAGAAAATAAATTTAAGCAGTGGAGGCATTTTGAAGCAAATTAATATATACTTTGGAGAGTAGGCTAACCATTGTGGAGTGACGTAGTCTTTTCTATTAGAAGGCTCATTCTCAGCTAACCTGTCAGCATAGAGTCAAGTGACAAATTTGTTTACTTGTAACATGGTGGAATTTGTATTGTATAAAATGGTTATTGTGTGGAGCTTAGATTCTTTGTTCTATTATCCCTCTGAGGACTCCCTGTAAGAGAAATTGACGCCATGTGTGTTAGGCATTCTGAAGGGAAAGGGCAACATATTTCCTCCTTTTAGTCTTCATTTTTGGGAAATCAGAAAGGTTTCTCTTGAAGGGTTTGTTTATGTATTCTTTGAACAAATATCTGTTGAGCATTCAGCTAAGGGCTTGTCGGGGTTGAGGGGACAGTGTGAGCACAGTGAGCATGGTCCCTGCCTTCACAGAGGGGTGGCTTTAGCGGTCAGTGCCCATTTACATTTGGGTCCCATTTTAGCACTGTCCTTTGCCATATAGAGAATTTTCTCAGGGCATGTTTGATAAGTTTTTAGAGTAGTTTTGCTTTTTCCCAAGTGTAACTTTTTAATGTACATGTCTCCCAGAGGCTTTATTAGTAGTAGCACTTGTCAATATAGAAGCAAACAAGAGGTGCAGTGACATAAGCATGTGCCTATCCAGCGATCCACATCTGTCCTGTGCTCCCTGCGCAGTTCAAGTTCCTCCTCTGCCTTGGTGCTACCTAAGCCAGCTGTAGTCTCTGGATGTTACACAATAAGTGTTCCATATGTTGTCCTATCTTTTGTTTTCTGCTTAAATGTTATTAATCTTTCATATGTTCTTCTCTTACCTCTTTTAAGTGTTGGGGCAGGAAAAAAGAAAAAAAAAACAAAAAGAACCACAAAAAACTGAAAGCCCTAGTATCTTTTATTTTTACAGAGAAGTTCAGGCCTGTAGAAGTTAAATCATAAGTAGTTAATAGAAAAATTAGGACTGCTGTCCAATGTCTAGACTCAGATCTCTCTTGTTTACTCTTTGGGCCATTTCTGAGAGGAAGTAGCAACAAATGCCATGTTCTCAACTTGAACTTGGAGCCTTGTGACCATGGATGGTGAACAGAGGGGCTGACTCTGGACTGACTGAACTTGGTTGAAATGGGTTATGACAGTGGTTAGATAATGCAGAACTAATGGATGTAGCACTCTATCTCGAATTTTAATTTTACACATCAAGCAGTTGGAAGCCACTGTGGTTTCTGAAAAAAAAGCTTAACATGACCAAATTAACACTCCAGGGAAAATGCAAGAAACACTTGCTGCACTGTGTCCATATAGCTGGGGCAAGGAGGACAGCTAAGAGTACCCTTGGCAGAGACCTGTTTGACACATAGGAGCTCAAGGCTCTTTGATTTTGAACTAAGTTATTATAATGAATATATGGCAGGAATAGGAATCAAATTCTCAAATAGCATGCCAGCTCCATCTCTTTTGATCAAAGTGGATTTTCTGGCTCTGAATTTTGATGATTCTTTTATTTTTCACTTGAAGGATCATTTCAATGTCATTTAATCCTCCTCCTGTGTGTGTGTTACTCTAGCCCTGATTAAAATAGATTGAAATCAAGAGATTTCTACTGAGATGGTCATAGTGGTGCCTACCTGTAATCCCAGTACTTTAGGAGGCTGAGGCATGTAGATCTCAAATTATATCCCTATGCAATTTAGCAAGACCCTGTCTCAAAATAAAAAAAAAAAAAAGAGCTGGGGATGTAGCGCAGTGGGAAGGTGGCCCTTTCCCAGTACTGCCAAGAGATGGAGACAGAGACAGAGATAGAGGTAGAAACAGAGAGAGATAAGGAGAGAGAGAGGAGAGGCGACTAGGAGGAGACTAGGTTCAATAATTTATTGTGAGGATTCTGGAATGCAGGCTCAGATGGGACTCGAATCAGGAATTAGAAGGCCAGGACAACATTCTATTTTGCTTTCTTTTCTTCTCTCACTAAGTGGCTTTTATTCCACATAACTAAACTGGGCTTCTCTAAAATTCTCCTGAGTTTATGTTCCAGTTGTTGAAGCAATTGGAGTAATACATTTAACATTTCCCAATTCCGATTTAAATTCTTGGAGGAGAAAATTTCATGGCCTCAGTCCATTTTTGGTTCGTTAAATAAAGATTAGAGGCAGGACATCCAGGCTGCAGGTCCCATCCCTGAATTTCTTTTCTTTTTTTGGTGGGGTGGGAGAAGACAAGGTCTCACTATGTAATTTAGGCTTGCCTTGAACTTACTGTATATTCCAGGCTGACTTTGAATGTTGAATCCTTCTGCCTCAGCCTCCCAAGTACTGGAATTATAAGCGTGTGCCATCACATCTGCTTCACCCCTGAATTTGAGGTATTAGGGGGCAGAGAAGATAGTCTGGGCAGATACCTCCAACAGATTGAAAATCCCCTTGTTTGCCATTTGTGGTATAAATGCTTTGAAATGGCTCCGTGACATAATGAAGAGTTACATTTATTCTTTCCATTTTACCAGTTGCATAATATAAGAATTCAGATCTGTAGCTTGTTATTAAAGCTGATATTTTTTGCTCACCTCTGCATTTCTCAACCCTGTGAGAAAATGAGTTTTTTTAAGCATAGCGTTGAGAAGTTAAAGGTCTGCAGTGCTTTAGTACAGTGCTCTGACAATTAAAATGTGAATGTTTGCCTATTAAGAGATTGTAATTGTAAACTATATTTCTTATGACTGTGTTTATACCCTTGCTAGAAAGGTTTAGAAATGAATAACCTTGAGATGTTCAGACCTCCGAAGGTTTACTAGCTTCAGAGATTCTGATTTTATTTATAGGCTGCGAAAAAACACTCAGTAAAGTTTGTTGTGACGCACTGCTTATCACCTTGAGCTATTGCCACTCAATGCCAGGAAGGTATTGAGTCTTGTACAGCAAGAGAACAGAATGAAAACCGTGTAGCTCCAAACAGAAGCCTGCATGTCGTTATGTCAGGCATTTCTTGTAACATACTGAACAGAGCCAGGCCGGTGGCTTTGGATCTGAGTTCCTCTGTCTCCCCACCCTTGTGGGAAGTGAACACTTGCCAATACAGCAACCACTTTTGAGCCTGGTTCTTTTGGTGGCTGATGGAAAAGCTAATGGGAACAACAGATTGCAAGTCTAGTCGAGTAGTGGTCTGATGAAAAATAAATCTGGATAAATTATGCCGTGGCCTGCTAAAGTACCCCTGTCTCCCAGCTAGGTTTGGTTTATGCAGGAGTACTTTTCTGCTGCTGCACTTTTTTTTTTTTGTGCTGGGGATCGAACTTAGGGCCTTGTGCTTGCAAGGCAGACAGTCTGACCACTGAGCTAAGTCCCCATCCCCTGTTGCTGCTTTTAAACACACAGTAAACGCATGTTCTGTGTTCCGTGTGGGTTTGAGGGAGGCACTGAAGCAGGCCTATGAAATGTACATCGAGGGTATTGCTGAAACCCATTGTCCATTCTGTCGAAGTATAGAACGTACGTATTTAGACCTGAAGACATGAGGTGGAACAAATTGGGTTTTAAGACAGCTAATAAAATAAATGATAAATGGAAAAGAACCTCAGAAATGCTGCAGAGAAGCTGGTGTGGGATTGGAGGCCAGGCCAAGGAGGTGGGAATTGGGCCAGATTTCTGCAAGATTGTTGCACTTTGTTACTCCTATTGTCATTTTCAGTATTTAGGGTAGGGCAGAGGGAAGCTTCACTTTTAGATTGGTGGTGGTTGCTTTGGGTTTGTTTTGAAAGAGTGGGGTGGTCTTTATTCATTGCTTAATCAAAACTTTCATCGAAGAGAAAATCAGCAATGTTTGGGTTTGTTTCAATCTTAAGTATTGGGATAATTTTTTTCCACTTAAGGGAAGCTCAGAGTGATAGGAAAGGTCTGAGAGCTTCTGGCTATGGTATTGCTCTTCACAGAGTTTCTTAAAGATATCATTTACTTACATCTGGGTGTCCTGCTCACGCCCCTCCTCCCGGCCCATTTGTTTCCTTTGGTAGCCTGTGTCTGTGAGAGGCACAGTGAACCTTTCTCAGTGAGGTAGATTGTGCCATCTCTCCCTCCCAGCCTGTTCAGTGAGGTCCAGCAGAGCAGCCTGGTGAGTGAATCTCTGCCCCTCAGGGCCTGCGTCACAGGTGAGTAGGTTTCCCAGGTGCCTTGTTTCTGGCAGCAAAGAACAGAGATAGCCTCCTATGACTTCAGGTAGCAGGAAGCTTATTGTTAGATCTTAAGAAAAGAGAACAGGTGGGCTTCAGGAAGGGCAAAGGCTGAGGGGAACTGGACACCTAGAGGCTGGAATCAAAAAGAGTTTGCATCCCCACCGGTTCTGGGACCCTCTACTGTCAGTGTGCAGGCTGCCCTCACTATAACCTAGCACCCCTTCAAGTTGCTGTTCTGTCTCAGAGCGTATCCACTTTACTCTGTGCCACCAGCTGGAGAGAATCTCAATGGCTAAGTGAATAGATCTCATCTCTGATAGTAAAGCATGCCACAGGTTGATGGCCAACTTAGGGATTAGTTGTGTTTAGATCAGGTTCCTAGTCTTGATTCTGTCAGGTTCTGTTCCATCTGACTAGAAGGTTTATGGTGTATATGTGTTTGGCACTTTAATATAGAAAATGATTGTCTCATGCTGCCCCCAAGCAGTGGCTGGGAATATCGGTTTCCCTTAGAATGGGCTGTGGGCAGGGATGCACCACAGTGTTGTGAAGAGCCACTCTCTTGCCCACAATATGCCAGCAAGATAGAGGTGGTTATCCCTGCTTTGAAAGAGAGGAAATCAGAGCCAGAAAAGGTGAAGTGCTTTGCTTAATGCTGTAGATTTGGTAGGTAGCAGAGCTGGGATTTATTTTTATTATTTTAGTTTATTAGTACATGTGTATAGCACATAATGTTTACATTCCTTGTGGGAAGTTGGTACATGTACGAAACACATCTTAATGCTTTTTTTCATCCCCTTTCTCTTCCTTCCTCTCCTTTCCACCCATAGAGCTGGGATTTAAAGCTAGATTTATTGGACTCCATAAGGTCCTGACATGTTGCTAAATTTTGAGTTCTTAAAAGATAAGGCAGAGCCATGTTGAAACATTATGAATAGTGCTGGCCCTTATTCTTGGAGGGACCAGCCTATAAGATTTCAGACTTGTTTTTCCTGGCGCTTGATAACCAGGATAGCTTCTCAGCGCCTCTAGGAAAAGACCTAAGAATGATTAAAAGCTTTCACTTATTAAGAAGAAATACTTAAAACTCAATGCTTTGGAGTCAGTACTGTCCTCACTACATAGTACAAGTGATTTAGGATTGGGTAGGGGAAGTTCTGAAAATGAGAATTCTTCCTCCAAGTGGAGGAATGCTGGAGGCGAGCATTCCTGACAGGGCTTCTGCCAGTACTGTCATGTCCCTTCACAGGGTCTGTGCACAGGTCTTGTCCTGTTTGGAGGCTTACAGTTGTTCTCCAGCATGTGGAGGTTGGAGACCAGTATGTGGTGGTTGGAGATCAGGCACTGGACACAGAGGAGGGATGCAGTGCATGTTGCGGAATAACTGATAGATGGTACACACTCTTGTAGACACCCTGATGCATCTTTCTTGTGCTACAGCCACACCATTTCTCTTTGTTCAAGTTTTACCAGCCCTGGGAGACAAGGCATGATTTCCGATAACCTGTTTGGACGTTTCTGGCGGTTCACCTTTCAACTTCTGTAGTTATTTTTAATCTTGTAAACTGTACTCTGGGGAGATGTTTGCAATTGACGGCCGTATTGCCTCCCTGCCCTCTTTTGACATTACCGCTTTGGTGGGATTGTAATGATTAATGGTATAGATTTTGGAGCCAGACAGACCTGGGGTCAGTTCTTTCCTCTGACATATTTTGACTGGGTGCCCCCAGGTCTCTCTAAGCTTGGGGCATGTAAAACAGCACTTAATGCAGTGTTGACACATGGCAATGACTGAAGAAAAGTTAGTTGCTGCTAATAGTATAATTACATTTCTTCCTTAGGCCTGTTAATGCCTTTTATTCCCCAAGGGGGGAGCTCTTAACTTTGATCTGCTATCACAGAGTAATGACAGGAGCCTTAATGTATGGTCATTTTGTTTATGTTCTGTTGTCAATGTAGGGCTTGAAGCATTTCAAGTGTTACAAAGTGAATTTTGTACAAAGATAATTATCATGCTTCTAATGTATTTGGGAGCTCATGTGTTTTAATTAGTGATGTGCCAGACACCCTTTCAAATAGGGTGAAGGATGATTTTTAAGGCCTTCTTCTTCGTGGTCATAATTAGGGACATTTGGAATGCTCCAGCATAGTGTCTCATGATTTGCACACTTTCATTAAGCAATCAGAATTGAGTGAGCCGGGGACCAGACTTTCATGGGATCAAGTTCCAATTTTTCAGGTTAAAGAGCCAGCTGTGCTTTCTGTTATTCTCTCTTGCCTGTTTTTTCCACCATAACCTTTACTTACGTTCTTTGTTCATTTAACAAAACAGTGCTGTACTTTTTTTTTTTTTTTTTGAGGCTCTAATTTTTATAGACTCTCTCCTCTGTATTTTTGTCCTTTTGGCCTTATGAATCAATTTGGTTAAGTCTCTTTGTTAGGAAAAGAGTTTCATGTGGCACTGGCTATTTTGTAGTGTTAGAAGTAATTAATAATGGAAGTGAAAAAAGTGAAGTTAGTGCCATGAGAATCAAAAAAAAGGAAGAGAAAAGTAAAAACTTGAAAAGTGGGCTGAGGATGTAACTTAGTGGTAGAATGCTTGCCTACCACGTGGGAGGCCCTAGGTTTGATCTCTCGCATCATAAAAACAAAATCAAAAAACACCCCGAGACTTGAAAACTGAAAGGGATGACTGATTTTATGTAATCCCTCATTTTTATAGGCAAAGCTTTGTAAGGGTGAGACCATGCTTGACTTATTCAGTACTGTTTTCCTCAGGCCTAGCACTGGCCCCGATGCAAAGTAGTATCTGTTGAATGACTGATAGGCAGGTGGAGGCTCACTAATACTTGGTGTAAATGACATCAGTGTCTGTAGGAACAGATCTTGAAGTCAGAGCCTGGATGTTTTGGGCCTGTTAAGAGATGTGTAAAGAAGGGAGTAAGGTAAAAAGAAGGCAAGAATTTGAAAAAAATCAAAATAGGAATATTTAAGGAATGAGTAATAAGGCTGTAAAATAGAAAATTAAATTATGTTTAATAATTCACATGGGAGAAACATAGAATATGTGGCATTGCATAATTCAGTGTGCTATTGAATTGTTTTTCAAAAAACAGTTATATAGCAGTCTCACCGTTGTTTGATCTGTATCCTTTCTTGGTTTTGTCATTTGATTGTTTAAATCCGGATCACTTTTCATTAATTTTTCCTCTTTTCCACCTTAGGTTTATAATTACTGTGTTGAATACCATTAATTTCAAAACTCTTTTTCTTGCTATTAATGCAGATTATGTAACTTCTACTCCATTTATATTTGTCAGATCCTTTATACATGACGTGAATTGAAAGGTAGAGCCTCAAATATCTTCATTCAGCAGGACTTGGTTTTTTTTTTTTTTTGTGGTGGTGCTGGGGATTGAACCCTGGGCCTTGTGCGTGCTAGGCAAGTGCTCTACCACTGACCTATACTCTGGCATAGATTTTGATTTTTAAGCCATTTCTCTAAATGTGCTTTCTGTTCTGCAGTTTTGGTGGACCCCATACTGTCTGTTTTTTCACTCATCTAGCTGTTCCCACCACAGACATCCAGAGGTGCCACAGGGGCCTCTTGGACACAGATTGGTGTATGCTCCTTATGCATTTGGGCACTTTCAGGCAGCATAATGAGTGGTTCTCCTATTCTTACCTGGTGAATTCTGACTCCTGAATCAGAGAGGAAGTTGGTGGTTGTGGCTTTTTAAGGTAGGGGAGGAATGGAAGAGAGACAGAGTTTTCTGAGGAGTATGAGAGCACAGAGTGACCATCCCCTTCTCTTTTCAGCTTGGGACAGGGGTTGATCATTGGGATGTGTAGGGAGAGGTAGTTTTTGTGGAGGATGGAAGTGAGGATTTCCCTGTTTCTTTCCTGGGAAGAACCTGCTAGCATTTTATCTTGGTGGTGTTTTGGCACATGACTCTCAGTGATTGTTGCCCTGAAGGAGTGGGGAGACATCAGTACAAGCCACCCACCCTACTAGGGCTGGAGCAGACATATGAGGGAGCCAATTCAAGGGCTGTGTGGGGGGTGTATGGGATGCATTTCCTTTAGCTGACTGGAACACACATTGTGACTTCTAATTATGTAGATGTCTAGAAAAATTAGTTTTGAAAATCTCTATCCCTGTAGACTTGTTTACCAATCCATCCGTAATTATTTATTGATCATGTGCCGTCTGATCAGGTCTGGCCTGATCAGATGGAGTAGTGAAATTTGGCCCAGGGTTTTCTGACTGTTGTTCTGCTTGTGATTTAGGTTATTAGGGAAAGTCCATTTACCCTGAAATCAAGACAGATAGCCTCTGGGAGTTCCGAGGGAAAATTCATCTGTTTTCTCTGTCATTTTAGAGAAGGTGCTGCACTTGTACTTTCAGCAGTGGATTGTGCACAATCATTGGTGATGAATGTATGAGCATTTTTAATTAGTCTTCATGCCCTCTGTCTAATGCAATCAGAAACCCTATATCAGAATAGAGATTTATAATCAATCATTCATCATCTTCTGAGGTAGGTATAAACCCATTTGCTGTTAGCCTGTGGTTTAAAATATCTGCTATAGGGAATTATGTAACCGGGTAGATGTCTATAAACCAAGTATATTTTGAGCATGTAGACTTAAATCTCAAATTGCAGATTTCTTTGATTAGTGTAATTGTGAGAGTTAAGGTGTCTCTGGCTTCCAGTCAGCACATAGAAAACCTATCAACAGACAAAATAGTGTTAGAGAAAGAGCAATGAGGCTGACATGAAGGAGACCTGAGTTCTAGGCCCAGCTTTGCAAACCTATTTCCTCATCTGTAAAATGAAGAGGATTGAAATAGCTGCTGTTGAGGGCCTCTTTTTGGTGTATTAAAGTTATGTGACTTATAATAAAAACACTGATTATAAACATTTTTGGACCCTCTAATATGTTCTGGGCACTGGGCTGCACTCTGTGCCTTATGGCAGGTACGTGAAACACACTGTCTCACTTACACCCACATTCCTGTTAAGAGTAGTTACTATGGAAAAGCTACCTCTCTGTCCTTAGCATGCGAGTTCTTGGTGGGGAGTATGATCTCTCTAGGTTGAAGCTTTGGAGATGGCGGATAGAAATCCATGATGATGAGCTAAGCAAAGATCATTGAGTTGAATGTAGTGTCCTGCAGAGGTGGTTTTTGTGTTTATCTTAATGAATCTGACAAAATTCTACAATTTAAATAAAACAGAAAAGTGAAATTTTCTAGTTTAACTGACATCCAAATTATTTTTCATATTTCGATTTGCTGTTAAAAACATTTTTTTATTCCCAAAAGTGGAATTCTAGAGAATTCCAAAAGTGGATTCTAGAGAATGCGAGAACAAGTTAATCCTTAGTGTTGGTTGCAGAATTAGTGAGTGCAGAGAAAATGGATCATTCATTATGGGTATATAAAGTGGTACAGCTTTTTGGGAGCCTGCTTACATCAGAAGATTTCAGATGTCCATACCCTGTGAGCCAGTGTGTCACTCCTGGGATTTTACTTGAAGGACAAAAGCAAATGTTTACTTAAGAATGTTCCTTGCATTGTGACACTGAAAACCTGGAAGCAAACTAAATATCCAATCATTAGCAGATTGGTTAAATGAACATACATAATGTTAATTATATCATTAAAATGTCATGTATTGTTAAGGAAAAGAAGCATTCCCTATGCATCAACTCTTTTCTTCTAATAATTAAAAAAAAAGTAACACTAGCAATACCTGTTAGTTTTAGAACTAGCAATACCTGTTAGTTTTAGAAACTTTATATATAGATAAGCAAAGCTAGTACAATTAAACAAAACTCATAAACACTCTCGCTTTCCAGAAGTGACAACTGTTGACATTTTGAGTTATGTCTTTTTAGAATTTAAATGTATATAATATATGTTTGTATATACATATGTGTGTACATATGTATATTTGTGTTTATAATCACCCACAGAGATGTATGCATGGTAGTTTCTGACCTATTTTCTTTACTTACCAGTAGAGGACAGTTCACCAGACTACATTTTGGTGAGCAAGAGGCCTTGCTTTATTTGGCATGTCAGAGTTCCCAGTGCAAAGGCAACACTGGGCATATGGTAGAAACGGAGTATGTAGTTGTGGATATAGCCAGATGTAGATCTTGACCATCATTCCAGATCAGTGGTTTAACTCCACAGAATTATTTTAGTGACTAGATAGAACCTCTGTTTTGTATTTGCCACATTTAGTTGTTGCTAGTCTTTAACTGTAAAACCATTACTGAAATAAATGTTCTTGTCACTAAGTGTTTGGCACATCATAAGTTATTCTTTAGAATAATTATACCCTAAAAGTGGAGTTGTTGGATCAAAAGTTATGCATTTGTCTCACTTTTGATAGCATTGCCAAATATCTGTTGGAAAAAAGGTGCCATTTTGTATTTGCAGTAAAAGAATACATTATTTGACTTTACCTGTACACTTGAGAACATGGGACTTTTGTTTTTTTGGTTGAAGTTTTTATTGAGATGCTGTTGTAAGAAGTAATATGGAGAGAGATCCCTTCTACATGTTGCCCAGTTTTCCTCAGTGGAAACATTTAGCTGTGCTATAGAATATGTAATATCATAACCAGGGTTTTGACATGGTACAGTTCTCAGACCCTCCCCAGTTTTACTTGTATTCATTTGTGTCTGCCTGCATTACATTCTGTAAAGTTTGCCACCTGTGTAGGTTCGGCTATCTTCTACTACACTCAAGATTCGAATAGTTCTAGCCCCGAAAAGATCCCTGATGTTGCCCTTTGGTAATCATACTGGTTTCCTCCTGTTCTATCTTCATCTTCCTCTCCATCATCCCTAGCAACCACTAATCTATCCTCCATTTCAAAAATTTTGTCATTTAGGAATGTTTAAATAAAATCACACAGTATGCAGCTACTTGTGATTAACTTTTTTCACTCAGCATAATTCCTTGGCGATTCATCTAAACTGTTGCTATTATCAACATTATATTACTTTTTATTGTTGAGTAATATTCCATGGTACAGATGTACTATAATTTGTTTAATAATTTACCTGTTGAAGGGCATGTGGCCCGATTTCAGTTTGTGGCTCTCACAAAAATAATACTGTTGTGATTGTTAATACATCAGTACAGAGTTTTGTGTTAAAATGAGTTTTCATCTCTCTGGAATAAATGCCCAGTAGGTCAACTGCTGGGTTGTATAAAAGTTATGTTTAGTTTTTTGTTTTGTTTTTTTTTTGGTGCTGGGGATCAACCTCAGGTCCTCGTGCTTGCAAGGCAAGCACTCTAATCACTGAGCTAAATCCCCAGCCCCTATACTTAGTTTTTTAAGAAATGACAAGGTATGGTGGCCCAAACTTATAATCCCAGCACCCCGGAGGCTGAGACAGGAGGATTGCCACAGCTTTAAGGCCAGCCAGGTATTTTCCTTCTAGCAATGTACAAGTGGTCCAGTTTTTCCACTTTATTACCAACATTTAGTGTTGTCCTTATTTTTATTAAGCCAT
Source organism: Hystrix cristata (assembly GCA_004026905.1). Classification (NCBI taxonomy): domain Eukaryota; kingdom Metazoa; phylum Chordata; class Mammalia; order Rodentia; family Hystricidae; genus Hystrix; species Hystrix cristata. Next base: position 41,053 of record PVJO010016397.1, read on the forward strand.
TTTTATATTGAGTGTAGAATAATATATTCCTGTGGTCTTAATTAGCATTCCTCTAATAACTAGTGATATTTTTCATTTGCTCATTTACCTTCTTTTTACACTTCAATGAGATACTTGTTCATGTATTTTACACATTTTCTAATTGGATTATTATTATTTTTTGCTGTGGAGGTTTGAGAATTCTTTAGTTTTCTAGACACTAGTTCCTTGTCAGGTACTATAGTTTGGATCTGAAATATCCCCTATCTGAGTTGGCATTCCCAGACATATATTGGGAAAGGGAAGAAAGTGTTCAAATGGGAAGGGGAACAAGGCAGGGGGAGGGGGAAAGGAACAGAGGGACAAGAGAAATAAGGAATAGAAGGAAAAAAATGGAAACAAAGCTCTTGTAAATAAGGATGGAGGAGGAGATGAAGGGGGGAGGGGAAGGGGAAAAAAGCAACAGCAAGATATATCACGTACAGGTACAAATCCCCTATGATATATGTTATCACTGTGTACTATTGAAATGTACCATTGAAATAAAATTTAAAAAAGAAGTATGCAAATGTCTATGTACATGGATATTTTGTATAATAAAGTTTATAATGGTGAAAAATACATTGAAAATAAACAGTAAAGTTATCATTGACAGTAGATAAATTAAAAAACAAAACAAAAAACCCAATGGAATGTGCATTTTGGCAAGACTCTCACATGATTCCTAGGGATCTAAAGTTTTTGAACTTAGCATGTGTTACAGCTTGGTTCCCAGCCTGTGGTGCTGTTGGGAGGAGGTGGAATCACTAAGAGGTGGGGCCTCATGGAAAGAAGATCATTGGGAGTGGGCCCTTAGAGGAGGTATCAGGACCTTGGCCCTTTCTTCTTTCTCTCTGCTTCCCAGCCCCTGTAAGATGAACAGCTTTGTTCTACCCCTCACTCCCGCTATGATGGTCTGCCTCATGATGGGCCCCAAAGCAATGGGCCAACCAACTATGGGTTGAAACCTCTGAGTTGTATGCCAGGCTAGACCTTTCCTTCTTATGATCTGATTATCACAAGGAT
>PVJO010016398.1:0-42048 GCA_004026905.1 Hystrix cristata
CTTGAAGTAGGTGTTGATGATCCTTTGGATTTCTGACGTGTCAGTTGTGACTTCCCCCCTTTCATTTTTTATTGCATGAATTTGGGTCTTTTCTTTCCTTTTTTTGATGAGGTTGGCTAGGGGTTTGTCTATTTTGTTTAGTCTCTCAAAGAACCAACTCTTTGATTCGTTGATTCTTTGTATTGTTTTCTTGGTCTCAGTTGCATTGATTTCGGCTCTGATCTTAATGATTTCCTCTCTTGTATGGGCTTTAGGTTTGTTTTGTTCTTCTTTTTCTAGTTGTTTGAGCTTCACCATTAAGTTGTTTATGTGAGCTCGCTCTGTCTTCTTGATGTGGGAGCTCAATGCGATAAACTTCCCCCGTAGCACTGCTTTCATTGTATCCCATAAGTTCCGGTATGTTGTATTCTCGTTATCATTTATCTGTATAAATTGTTTAATTTTTTTCTTTAACTTCTTCTGTAACCCAGCTATTATTCAGAAGGATATTACTTAGTTTCCATGTGTTTATGTGGTTTTTTTGGTTGTTGTTGCCATTGAATTCTAGTTTCAATGCACTATGGTCTGATAGTATGCACGGGATGATTTCAATTCCCTTACATTTACTTAAGTATTCTTTATGGGCTAGTATGTGGTCTATTTTTGAAAACGACCCGTGGATGCACAGGTCAGTTTGACATGAATATATACTAGTTACAAATATATAGCCACTTAACAACAGAGCACCCAAATTTATAAAGCAAACTTTGATAGTACCGAAGAGAGAACAAAAACTAGTGTAATAATAAGAGACTTTAATTCCCCACTTTCAATAATGGCTACATTAACTAGACATTAGACCAGTAAGGAAAATAGAAGACCTGAATAATAGTACTATAGACCAGTTGGACCTTACAGACATATATAGAGTATTCCACCCAACAGTAGTAAAACATATATTCTTTTCAAGTGTGCATGGAATGGTTTACAAGATAGATCACATTAAGCCACAAAACAGTCTTAATAAATTAAGAAAACACTGAAATTATACATGTATTTTTTTCAAGCTACAGTGGGATGAAACCAGAAATAAAAAGGAAATGGAAAACTGGAAAATTTACAAATAAATGGAAATTAAGCCACACATTTAAAAAGGCCAATGGATCAGAAATCATGACATAAATTAGAAAATCGTTTGATAATATGATGCAAAGAGAACAAAAACATAAAGGAATAAGCAAATTGTTTCTCCTACAATGTTCTTGCAACACAGAATGCTTCTGTTATGCCAGATATGTAGGGCTATTTCCCTACACATTGAGCAGCTGGGTATCTTCTAATTCACGTTAATTCTGTTACTACAGAATGTGCCTGGAAATAGCATGTAATCTTGAAAGTTGAAGGCTCAGTCCAGGAAGACCATCCCTTTCTCCTTCAGGTGCCAACTCTGGGCTCTTTAAAGTTCTGACTGACCAGTTCTGAATTGAGGTTTCCATGACCACCTTCTCTGCTCCATTTAGTTTGGTGGCCCATCTGATAGGATTCAGGGTAATACTTGTGTTTACTTACTATAAAGGGTATTACAAAGAACACATATGAACAACCTGGTGGAAGATATGCGTAGGGCAAGATATTGGAAAAAGGGCACAAAGCTTCCATGTCCTTTTTATGCCACCTTACAGGAACCTGTACATGTTTAGCTATGTGAAACTCAGTCCTTTTGGATTTTAGTGGAAGCATCTTAAATTATTGACAATTGTTTTATCAACTCAGTCTTCAGTACCTCTCCCTACCCCTAGATGAGGGAATGAGAATTAAAGTTCTAACTGTGGAATTACATGGTTGGTTTCCCTAGGAGTCAGCTCCCATCCGGAAGCTAAAAAGGGGACTCAGCCATAATTTACCTCCTTGAGGGTACAAAAGATGCTATTCTCACTCCTAAGATTCTGAGGAGATTTTTTGGCAGTATGTCAGGAAACTGGGACAAAGAGCAAAAATGTCTTTCACAATATTGAAACATGCTAAAAACTTGTTCCATTCAGCAAAAAAATGGTGCTAAGAGGTCAGTTCTTGGAAGAAAATGCATTAAAAATAGGAAAATTCTCAAATCAGCAACCTAACATTACATCTTTAGAAGCTGGAAAAAGAATAGAGTAAATATAAAGTTGGTAGAGGAATAGAAATGAAATTAGAGAACAACTTAGAAGGAAAATAGGCAAAATAATTTTAAGCACTTTTTTTCCTAATAAAAAGATAAAGTTGATAAATCCTTAGCTAGAATAAGAAAAAAAGAGAACATGCTGGAAACTCAGAAAGGGAGAATTATTACAACTGGTACCACAGAAATAAAAAGGGATTGAAAGAACTACTGTGCATTATTTTGAACAATTATGGAAGATTTACTACTGTGAATAATTACATGCTAACATACACGATAACCTAAAAGAAATGGACGAACCTTTAGAAACATACTTGTCTACAAAGACTGACTCATGAAGAGAGCAAAAGCCTGAGCAGACTTATAAATAGTAAAGTGATTAAATCATTTATCAAAAAACTCTCATAAATGCAAGCCCAGGAACAGACAGCTTTGTTACAGATTTCAGCCAGATATTTAAAGAAGAATACCAGTCTTTCTCAAATTTTTGTGAAAATTTGAAGAGGAGGGAATGACCAGACAGTGATACTGTACTGTATAACAGTACAGTGATACTGTACTGTATAAGAAAACTACCAACTAGTTTTTCTGAGGACTCTTGGTACAGAAATTCTCAACAAAATACTGATAAACTGAACTCAGCAGCACACTGAGACTATTAAACACCATGAATGGGATTTATTCCTGGATTGTAAGCATGGCTCAGTGTATGAGAATCAGTCATTTTAATACACCACAGTAACAGAATGAAGGACAAAAATCACATGATTGTTCAAATTGATGAAGAAAACAAAAACAAGAAACACTCAATGCACAACTAATAGAAGAAAATTGCCTTAACACAAGGAAGGTCATTTTTGAAAAGCCCATAGTTAATACTATATTAGATGGTGAAAACTGAAAACTTTAAGGTTACGAACATGGCAACAATTCCTACTCTTTGCTACTTCTATTCAACATAATACTAGAAATCCTAGCCAAAGCAGTGGGGAATGGTAAGTAAAAGACACCCAAAGAAGAAGTACATTATGTCTGTTTATAGATGAGACGCTCTTGATGTAGAAACTAAAGATTCCACAAAGACCAGTTAGAACTAATAATCAAATTTAGCAAAGTTGCTGTTCCCAAAGTCAACACTCAAAAATCAATTACATTTCTTTATAATGACAAAAATAAAAAAAGTTTTATAAATGATAATTTGAGAGAATATTTAAAAAAAATACTTGGAGGTTTACGAAGAGCAAAGATGTACACTGTTTGAAAACCACCAAACAGTACTGAAAGAAATTGAAGGTGACAGATGTAAATGGGAACTCATCCCAGGTTGATTTATTGAAAGATACGATACTGAGAAGATGTCCGTGTTACCCAAAACAACCTACAGATTCATTGTAATTCCTATCAAAATCCCAATGATTTTTTTTTTTCAGAAATAGAAAAAGTATCCTAAAAATCCATGTGGAATCTCAAAGGACTCTGAATAGCTTGTTCCAAAAGAAAAAAAAGGACTGAGGATATAGCTCAGTATATAGGTCCTGGGTCCCCAGTACCAGGAAAAAAAAAAAAATATTCCTTTGTATCATTTATCCCCTATAGGTAATGTCTTTTTTCATAGTTCTGAACTTCGGCAGTTTCCAATTCTTTGATCTTTTTATTGAGAATGTACAAAATCCCAAGTGTACTGCCTTTCCTTGGCTCCCCTATTTTATTTAAATTTTGTGGACAGTGTTAGCCATAAGTCGTTTGCTATGTGATACATTATAGTCCTGGCTAACTCTAACATACCTCTTCTTAAGCAGCTGAATGTAGCTATGGGGAAAAAAAATCTACACTGAGCTCGTTTAAAATTCATGAACTCTAATCTCAAATGTGTCCTTATCCTTACCTTGTGGTTATTATATTTTCCCTATTTAGTGTCTCACTCTCCTGAAAAGCTCTGTTATAATTGTACCACTTTCATTTAGCACATATTTAAACACCCTCTGTCTCAGCTCACTACCTCACTTAGTACCTTACTGAAAAAATTGAGGTACTTAAATGAGAACTTTCACTATCTGTGCACATTTTGTCCTGTGATGTGGCTCTTGCAGGCAACAGATAGTTGGGCCTTATTTTTTGCTTCAGTGTGCCAGTCTGTATCTTTTAAATGGAACATTAAGACCATTACACGAAGTGTCCTTTTTATAAAGGCATGTACTAATTTCGGTCATTTTTTTTTTTCTTGTGTTTGATTCATTTCTGTTTCTGATATATTTAGCTACTATCACAGTTACATTTATTTTTTCCTTTGGCCTTCTTTCCATTAAGTATTTTTCTGTAGTGCTGGCTTGGTGGTCATGGCTTTTTCTAGTTTATATGTGTCATATAAGGTCTTCAAGAGCTTCATTTTTGAAGGAAAGTCTTATAGCGTATAGTGTTCTTGAGTTTGATGTCATTCTGAGTCTTCCTGGCCTTTCAAATTTCTATATTCTGAGGGTTTGCCCTTATATATGGTTTGGTATTTGAGTGTAACAACTTCTAATATTATTTCTTTGCTCTGAATTTTTGGCCTTTGGACTATGATGTGTTGTGGAGAGTCTTTTTCTGGGTATGTTTGTTTTGACTTCTAAATTCATCCTTTACCTGGGTATCCATGTCATTCCCTAGATTGGGGAAGTCATCTACAAGAATTTCACTGAATAGGTTTTTTTATTCCCTTATCCTGTACTTCCATACCTTCCTCCAGGCTCGTTCTTAAATTTGTTCTTTTAGAGTTCTCTAAGAGGTCTTGGATAATCTTTTCATTGTTTCTCGTTCTTTCATTATTACTGACTATTATTTTCACCCACCTTGTCTTCATCTCTTGATATTCTTTCTTTTAATTCATCTTTATTGCTCCCAAGATGTCAAATTGAGTGCTTTGGGGTGTGTGTGTGTGTGTGTGTGTGTGTGTGTGTGTGTTATACTTTATGTGGAATTTCATCCAGTTCTGTATTTGTTGGATCAGCTTTGAAGAGTTACGGATTTTTGGAGGCATCTTAATGGCCTTGGTTTCTCCTGCTGATGTGTTTTTGTGTTGAAGTTTGTAGATCAGTTCATCTCTAGTGAGAGGCTTTCTCCTGGCAATGTGCCCTTGGCTTGGGGTGTGTGGCTTAGCTTGAGCAGCCTCTCGGCTTACCCACAGTACAGTACTAGGGTGAGCCCTACCCTGTGCTGCCAGGAGAGAGTAATTACCAGTAATATTAAATCTTAAAAACCAAACATATGTCAACATATAATTTATTTATATATATATATATGTATATAAATATTAATTTGGAAGGACAACACAAACTACCAGTTACACCCACAAACCTCATCAACATCAACGGTATTGTAAACAATAACATAATAGTACTCTCCACTCCCTGTTCCCAGGAGCTAATTCCCCTTTACACATATATTTTACTATTTCACAAACCCCTAAGGCATATTTGCAGGTAACTAATTTTTATGCCCAATTTTTGATTAGGAACTACGGAAAAATACCTTGCCCAAGGACACAAAAGACGTAGCTGACCAAGCTGGGAGTGGAGTGTCTGTAATTCCAGCACTCAGGGAGCTGAGCCAGAAGGATCACAAGTTAGAGCTCATCGTGGGCAATGTAGAAATTCAGTGAGATCTTGTCTAAGGAAAAACAACACAACAAAAGCAAAACCCTGAGGATGTAGCTCAGTGGGAGGGTTCAGTCCCCCAGGAGCAGGGTTGGGGGTTAAGAAAGTCCTGGGAGATCAAGTACAGAAATGAATTAGAAACAGTGTGGTTCCTTTATCCTTTTAACACCAGGGTGCCTAACGAATTGAAGATGCACAATCTCTGAGGAGTGTGTAAAGACACAGAAACATCATAGTGTATTGGCAATTGTGTGAAATTCGAGACAGCTGGGTTAACAATATGAACAAAAACGATTGTGCCGCTTCTTCCTTGGATCCAAGATCTGTGACTCAGAACCCAGAAGAAGCCCCCTGGAGGAGGGCGCCCACCCTACTGTCCTCCCTCCCTCCCTCCCTCCCTCATAGAGGTTCCGAGTCCCACTCTGCCCCTCATCCTTGAAACCTCGTGTGGGTTCTTTTCCTCTCCGTTAGTCAAGGGTCAGGTCTCCCGATGCGGTAACCAGCGGATGAGACCAGCACCCTCAACATATCATTGTAAGTGCGTTAAAAAGTTCCCTACTGGTTGACTAATCCAGGAAGATAAAGGGCTGGTAAAAATGTAGAATAGGCTAGGAAAAAAAGGACAAAGAAGAAACTAGGATAAAATTGAGAGAAAAGGAGAGATGGAAATAGAAGAAGGTTAAAAAAAAAAGGAAAACAGTAGCTTTTAATGATAACATTTATATACTAGGAAAGAAGGGGATTGACAAGGCAAGTTTGAGAGATTATGTGAGGGGAAGGAAAGAACATTGAAATGGAAAGTGAGAGAAGAAGTGGGGAGATTGAGTCCATATGATAAGCTGTCAGAAACACAGAAGACCCCCAAAACAATCCTTGGTTGGGGAGAATAAAGCAAGTTAAAACACTTCAGATGGAAAAGCTATAATTAACACCTATACACAGTTGTGTTCACCCATATGACCCCCCATACAAACACAGAAAGAAAAAATAGGGTTTAAAGATAGTATTTATACACGAGGAATAAAGGAAGATGGAAGGGTGATTTGAGAGGACATCAAAGGAGAAGGAAAGGAAAAAGAATATAAGTAGAAAGCAAGAGGATATAGGAAGATTGAATCCATTTCATGAATTAACAGCAATCCAGATTTAGTGCTCTGGTGGGGAGAACATAATGTAACTTGTTGAGACACTGCAGGAGCAAAAGCAATAACTAGCACATACACACACAGACTCCCTCCCAGGCTAAACAAAATGGAACACCAAAAACACTGCGCAAAAACCAAAACCAGGTTCATTCCTCCTTGTGGTGGTACTTATATTGGAGTCAGTTCTTGGATGCTACCTGTTAAAAGGCATGGTATAAATTTTCAAAACGTTTTTTAGTCTGGAGATTTCCATCTCTGTCCTAGTAGAGGCTGTTTAGAACGAGCAGGAGGCTGACCTGCAACTCTGTAGTTGTAGACAGGTATTCAGACAGTCCACCAGTGGCTGGGCTGGTTCACACCTACCAGTGTAACCTTTTCCTGTGCCTAGATATGTGAGGCTGGAAAACTCGGACTGCTGCATCTGTGCAGTACTGCTCACTTGTGTAGTACTTGGGCAGGTCCGGAGGGTGGGCCTTAGTTCCATAGATTTTCTGTCTGTGCTTTTGATGGTATGGTGACCAGTGTCTATGTATCGTTCTGTTTATTTTGAATGCCTCCCGGTAGAGCAGAGGTGGGTGGGTGACAGAGTCTGTGTTTGTCTTGGGGGATGCAGGTGCTCAGCTTACCTTGGTCCCGGCAGGGGTGCTGCTAGACTCAGATACTCTCCCAGTGCAAAAATCCCATGCAGCTGAATACCGTGCCTGCCACTGTATTCAAACTGCCACTTTTTTGCAAGTGTCCACTTGCTCCCTATAGTACAGAGGCTGTTACGTCACAGAGTTACAGAAAATGTGGGAACTTTTTGAGCCTTGGAAGACGGAATTAGTCAAGATGGTTCCACACCCCAATTCTGTCCAGTCCATCTCTTCTCTTTTTAGTTTCCACTCATTCTCTTGATGATTCTCACCCAGTTTTGTAGGTTTAAATGTCATATTCATGTCAGTGACTCGGAAATGTATGTTTTTGCCTAATTCCCCTTCCTGAACACTTGCCTTTTGTATCCAAAAGCATATTTAATGTCTCCATTTGGATGTTTGTTTGTCAAAATCAAGCTTCTAATATTCTCGGTCTTTTCCTCAACCCTCTGTTCTTCTTGATGTGTTCTTCATTCTTTCTCGAATCTCCATTGTTCCAGTTGTTCAGGCCCAAACACTTTTTAACAGTGCACGTCTACTGCTCTTCATCTAGGCGATGTTATCATCTTTCTCCTGAATTATTAGCTGGTCTCTCTTCTGCTCTTGGGTCTGCCTTCCCTCTATTTTTATATAGCATTGCTGTGATTCTGTTATATTTAGGTCACAGAATGTTACTCTTCTGTTTAAACCCTATAGTAACTTTTGGCTTTTTTTAGAGTGAAAGCCAGAAACCTTCCTATACCTCAGGATTTGTCTTCCATTACTATTGAGCTCATGCAGTCTTCCACCTTTCTTTGTTCTATTTTGTTTGCAGTTGTTGAGTCAGTAGAGTATAAGTGCCACCAATACTGGGATTTTTCTTTTTATTATAAGCACTGAATATGTAGTATATGGTGCCTGGCACATAGTAGACACTTCTGTTGTCAAATTTTCACCACTGTGACCCCCCCCCAAAAAAAAAAGAAGAAAGGAAAAAAACTCAAGGAAGGTTTATTTTAGCTCACAATTTCAGAGATTTCAATCCATGGTTGGCTGACTCTAAAGCAGAAATGTCTTGGCAGAAGGGCATGTTGGAGGAAAGCTGCTCAACTCAGGGGTCCAGGATGTAGAAAGTAGAGGAAGGGCACAGGGAAAAGATACAGTCCCCAAGGTCATGCCCCAAGGACCCACTGAGATACACACAGAAGTGTGTGTCTAATCTCCTAGGGACCTCTCCAGCCAGTCAGGTTGACAGTTAAGATTAATGGTCATGGCACTCAGGATTCATTTTTCCCTTTAATGAATAATTTCACTGCCACCTGTTTTTTTAATTAATTTTATTTTCAGATCCGTGATTCTAATTGCAATTATGAGGCCTTTATGAACATTATTAAATTGAGTGACAATGCTGGAGAGCTAGAAGCAGTTAGAGATAAGGCAGCAGAAGAATTACAGTATCTTAGATCTTTAGATACAGCTGGTGATGGTAAGTGATTTAAGTAAAGGCTTTTTTTTTAAAAGATTATTATATATTTAAATAAAATTTTAATTGACCTAAATGCCATTTATGCTATTAGTTGTTTTTACCTTAACTAAATCTTCGTATGTTAATTTGTGCTTAGATTAAAAGTATTATTTTCTGAATGTAAAATTATGATTAGTGCAATTATATCTAATGTAGAGATAATAGGCATGGTTTGGTTTGAAATAATTTATTATATAATTTCAGATTTTTAATTGGATAAAAATTGTGTATTCGTTGGTTATTTTGTTAAATTACAGTTAGCACAGTTAGTACTTTACATGTGTAAGTATTTCAGTAATGCCATTACTACTTTCTAGCTCATAATCAATTTGTTTATTTTTAGATATCAACACTATCAAAAATCAAATAAATAGCTTACTATTTGTAAAGAAAGTGTGTGACTCAAGAATACAGCGGTTACAGTCAGGCAAAGTAAGTATAAAGTATATTTGAATTAATGTTTATAGGTACTTAGTAGGATCAAAATGCATAGTAAATAACAAGGACTTAGCACTCTATTTTTTTTTTTTTGGAGCTGGGGATCGAACTCGGGGCCTTGTGCTTGCAAGGCAAACGCTCTAACTGCTGAGCTAAATCCCCAGCCCGGATTTAGCACTTTAAATAGGACTTTGAGAAAAGATTTCTTTTATGTGATGTAGTATGAGTGTTTTTAAAGCAAGTCAAAGAGATTAGGTGAAACACAGCTGGAGCACTGCTAGGTTGGCAGGTCTGTGTCAAGATGTAGATGGGGGTCTTCATTCTGTTGGTTGGGTTTTGTTACAGTTGTCAAGAATAAGGCCTACTTTAAGAGAAACCAAGTGAAATTTAAGACTGGAGGGTAAAACTCACCACTGTGTCAGAAATGCTTGGTGTTCCAAGACAAAAATCAGGCCAGTACACCAAACTATAGGATGACTATTTGTACAGCCAATAGAGACATCATTTGTCAGATGTGCCCATGTAGAAGTGGATATGATAGTCTGCACAGCATATTGCACATGAACTACCAAAATATGGTATGAAAGTTGGCCTAATGAAGTACAATGCTACATCTTATACTGGCCTGCAGGCTTCTCAATAGGTTGGCATAGACATTATCTATGAAGGCCAAGTAGAGGTGACTGCAGATGAATACAAAGTGGAAGGTATTGATGATCAGCCTAGTGCCTTCACTGTTACTTGCATCCAACCCTTGCCAGAATTAGTACTGGCAATAAAATTTTTTGGGCCCTAAAGGGAGCTGCAGATAGAGGCTTTTTCTGCCCCTCACAGTCCTGATTATGATTCTGAAAGTAGAGTTTGTTTGTTTTTGGTTTTTTTTTAATAGCAAATGTGAATCTTGAATTGCAGGTTCAAGACCAGCCTGGGCAACTTAGTGAAACCCCTGCCCCAAAATAAAAATAAAAAGGGAAGGAAAGAGGGAGAGAGGGGGAGGGAAGAAAAATAGGGAGAGAGGGAAAGAAGGAAGGAGGGAGGAAGGAAAGAAGACAAGGGCTGGGCTGTAGTTCAGTGGTTAAGGGTTTGCCCAGCATTTGTGAACCCTTGTGTTCAAGTCCCAGTACTACAAAGGAAAAAAAGAAAGAAAAGAAAAAAGGGATGTAGGGAGAGCAAGCTTCCTCAGAGCTCTGCAGCAGGCTGCTGAGAGCTAGACCAAACAGTCTTCCATGAATATGTTTCAGATAAAGACAATAAACTCACAGAGCACACTAGAAAAAATAAGAGCTTCAAAATTGCTAAAGTAATTCAAGGTTTTATTTTCCTTGATTTATTAATTCTGTTATTTATTCATTTACTCATTTAGTATCCATTCGAATTGGGTACCATATTAGGTGGACTAAATAAACTCTCTTTCTGGAGCTTTTAGTTCACAGTCAGAAAATAGTAAACAAGCTGCTGGGCATGGTGTCATATGCCCGTAATCCTAGCACTCTGGGAGGCTGAGGCAGAAGGGATCACTAGTTCGAGTCCAGCCTGGGCAACTTAGACCTTGTTTCAAAATAAAAACAAATAAAGTGGGCTGGGAATGTAGCTCAGTGCAAAGGCCCTCTGTTCAATTCCCAGTACCACTAAATAAGTAAGTAAATTAAAAAAAAAAAAAAGAAAGAAAGCAAGCAAAGGCACCTTTTTGTCAGGTCTTGGTGTCTGCTATGAAAAATTAGAGTAGGATACAGAAAATACAGAAAATACTTCAGATTGTTTTAGATAGGTGCTGAGGAGTTAGGTGATATTTGAGCCCAGGGAAATCTGTACAGCATGAGAGAGTCAGTCCTCTGTTTCTGAAGAATCCTTCAGACAGAAGTAATCAAGCACAGTGGCCCTGAGACAGTAACACCCTTGGTGAGTTAGAGGAGGTGACTGTGGTTTGGTGAATGAATGAGGGATTGTACTGGGAGTAAAGTCATAGAAGAACCTGGGGGTTAGATCATACCTGGTTTTACTGGCCTTGTTAAGCTTTTTATTTCCATTCTAATTGTTATGGAAATCAATCAGTTGGAGATTTGCCATGGCAAGTAACATAACCTGACTCAAGAGTTACAGTGATTAACTCTTTCTGAAGAATAAACTACGGTGGGGTGGGGAGGGTAAGGACGAAAAGTGTTCTGGACCATCTGAGAGGTGTCTGTGGAGGTTGCGAGAAGTGATTGGAGACTAGGCATAGTGTTTAAAGGATTTGCTAAAGGACTAAGTATGAGTAAGAAAGGAAAGAAAAAGGACTCAAGGATGATTCCAAGCTTTTTAGCCTGAGCAACTACATGAATAGTGGTGCTGTTTACTGAAATGTAAAACTGAGTGGGGTAGAAGTTTGGAAGAAAGAATCAAGTTCTGCATATTTTAATTTGAGATCCCTGTTGACCATTCAAGTAGACATGCTAATTGGTAATTTTAGAGTTCAAAGGAAGATTTAGTGATGGAAGTAAACTTTGTGAATCCTTGGAATTATCAAATGTTTAGTGTTAGAGATTGGGTGAAGTCATGTAAAACAGTGATTGTAAGCAGTCATATATACCAATGACAGTCCTCAGTCACTTCAGGGAATACAGTTAAAGATGAAGTGAAGGAGCTAAACAAACTGAGTAAATTGCTAGTAAGATTTCAGGAACTCCTGGGAGTGTGATATCCAAGAATCAAGTATAGAAAGTGGTTGAAGAAAGGAGAGGTCTGGTGATTAAAGGGTAACATTGAGAAAGATGAAGACTGAGAATTGACCACTGGGTTTGCCACTGTTGGGTTTATTACCCATCCTGATGAGAGCAGTTTTGTGGAGTAGTGAGGAAATCTGATTGGGGTCTGTCTGGGAGACAATTGGAAGATATGAACTAGAAACAGTGGTGAAGATTGCCCTGCAGAGGAGTTTTACTGTAAAGGAGAGAAGAGTGGGATTTAAAGGAGAAAATTAGTACCTTTAGTTCTTAGTGTAGTTATCATTTTGGCTGTAGATTTCAAGTTTAAAATGGTATTTGTAACCCATTGATCTTATAATTGTGCATTGTACTTAATTCCTTAAGGAACAGACTAAGTATTTTTTTAAATCTTGAGTTTAGTTTTCTAGATGAGTTGTAACTTAATGAAACATTACTAACAAAGAACTATACGTTTAGATTCAAAATAGGCCCACATTATGACATACATGTGTGTTACAGTTAACTGTGACTACTTTATACCTGTGAAAATTCTTCTTAGAAAAGAAGAATGATATGGTTTCATTTTACCTTTTTTTTAAGCCAGTTACCTTTTTTAAATCTTAGTGATCTTTTAACATCAATATTTAAAATTCTGTTTGCCCACTTTTTGATATTGAATCTTTTTAACATTTGGAATTGTTCTTAGAAGCCTGTCAATTCAGCTTTGAGTATCAGGCTTTATCTTCACTCTGTTGGATAACTAGGTCATATACTAACCTATATTCACATTTATCTGTAGGAAATAAATACTGTGAAACTGGCAGCCAACTTTGGGAAACTTTGCACAGTCCCATTGGACAGCATTCTTGTAGACAATGTTGCACTACAATTTTTTATGGGTAGGTAAATTCATTTTATTTAAATAACATAGCCATTGAAATTTGTAAAGTTTTTTATTGTGGTAAAATACAATCTTAATTATTTTTAAGTGTATTTAAGTGATACTGTGTACATAGATATGTGCAACCACCGCCACCACCACCCGTCTCTAGAACTTGAAGCTCTCTATCCTTCACCTAGTGTAACATCTTCAGCAGTCATCCATATTGTAGCATATGTCAGAATTCTTCTTTTGTAAGGCTGAATAATATTCCGGGGTACAGGTATGTGTATATTACGTACACGAGAGCATGCATGTGTACACATAGACAAACTTGCATACCCCTCATGTATTGCTTATCCATTCATCTATCAAGGGATTCTTAGATCATTTCCGTGTTTTAGCTAGTATGAATAATACCTCCATGAATATATGTGTACAGAAGAGCTTCTGCTTTCACTCCTTTTGGATATATCATATATTAATTTTACTATCAATTTTTTGACATACCTCATTTTTTTCTGTAGTAACTAACTTACATTACCACCACAGTTTACTTCCCAAGCCTTTCTGCAGATGTAGCAATTTATTGAGTAGACTCCAGAGCTCCAAATTAGTTACATCAGACGCTCTACCAATGCAGTCATTGTGTAGGTGGGGAGATAGGTTTCTGGTGTTTCTTACTCCAATATCTTTCTTAAAACTTTTAATAATTTAAGTAGTATTAAATCTGAAGTGGTTATTATTTTGTATGCCAAATTAGATGCCACCCTTTATTCTCTGAACTCTGTTTCTTTAGAAGCCATGGGAGATATTTATTTCTATCGATGGAAGTAAATGCTTATAATTAATGAGCATTTGCTAAGCAGCTCTTCAGATACACTCTAGGATATTCTAGTATGAATTGAAATTTGCTGAGAAAGTACTTTGCTGAAAATGCATAGTGTGTGAATAACTTTTTCCCCCCAGTAGTGGAGATTGAATCCACTGGCTCACAGGTGCTAGGAAAGCACTCTGGCACTGAGCTATGCCCCACTCCTTTTTACATTTTATCTTGAGAGTGTGTCTTGCAGACTTGCTCAGCCTGCCTCCGAATTTGTTATCTTCCGCCTCATTCTCTGAGTAATTGCAATTACAGGCATGTGCAACCATGCCCAACAACAAAAGCTGTTTATGCCATTTTTATTTGTGTGTGATGAAGGATGTTTTTGTACCTTTTTCTTGGGGGGGGCTGTCTTTTGAGACAGGGTCTTGCCGTATAGTTCAGCCTGCCTTTGAACTTAATGTGTAGCCCAGGCGGGCCTTGAACTTACGGCAGTCCTCCTACCTCAGCTTCCCGAGTGCTGAGATTAGGCATGCTCCACCACACCTGGCCTGTGTTTACACCATATGAATATTTAATATATGAGTATTTTATTTCTGTTTGGTGATATTTTCAGCAAAAATTCCTGAATCTTCACTTTGGTGATCAAAACTGTATATAGTTTGTTGAATTGCTAATACTTATTTTTAGTTATGTCTAGAAAAATTCATATTGTGACTAATAATCTTTATTCAGAAGACATGTTGAATGTAGGTGAAGTAGTTTACTTCTAATGAAGCCTGTGTAGCAAATCTGTTCACCAGCAATTTTACCATAAAAAGTGAGGTTTAAAAGTTTAAAATTATGTGCTTCCTTTGGTATTTTCTACACTGGTATTTAGCTTAACCAACTTGTAAGTAGTTTTTCATCTCAGGTATTTGTTAAGCATTTTCAAATGTAAGGTTTCCAGTACTTGATACTTTTTTTACTTAATTTGTCATGCAGCTACATGGTCCCAAATGTGTGTAACATTAATATCTGTCATGTCATCGATTTTGTTTGGCAGATTATATGCAGCAAACTGGAGGTCAAGCACATCTTTTCTTCTGGATGACAGTGGAAGGGTACCGGGTTACAGCCCAACAGCAGTTAGAGGTTTTATTAAGTCGTCAGAGAGATGGAAAACATCAAACCAACCAAACCAAAGGTCTTTTAAGAGCAGCTGCTGTTGGAATTTATGAACAATACTTATCTGAAAAGGTATGGATGTATTTTGATAACTCTTTTCTTCTTTGGCAGTATCAGTGATAAAACTTTTTTAATTCTTGCAAAGTTGTGATACTTATGCCAGGCATGATTGTGTCAGGAACACTGACTGACTTAATCCTAAGAACAATCTTGATGTGTATTTTTATCCTCATTATTTAAGTGAAGATTCTGATGTTTAGAAAACTGAAGTGGGGCTGGCAGTTTAGCTCAGTGGTTAGAGTGGCCCTGAGTTCGATCCCCGGCACCAAAAAAAAGAAAACTGAAGTAATATGCCCAAGGTGGGGTTGGGGATTTAGCTCAAGTAGTAAGGCCCTGAGTTTGATCCCCAGCACCACTCCCACCAAAAAAGAAAACACCCAAGGTATTGCAAATACTAAAAGACAAAGTCAGGATCGAAGATCATAGATACTTTAGATCCAGAGGTACACTAGGTTGAGGGTAAAAGGATGGAAAAAGGTAAAACATGCAAAGGTAAATGAAAGAGAGCTAGAATGGCTATACTAATAACAGAAAAATAGAATTTAAGATAAAAATTTTTATTAAAGAAGAGAATGTTCTATAATAAAAAGTCAGTTGATTGAGGATGATAAAGGAGTTGTAGACATTTATGCAATTAACAACAAAGTTCAGAAATACATGAAACGAAAATTGATAGAATTAAAGGGTGAAAAATGCATTTCAACACTAATACTTGGAATGTTTATATTTGTTCTCAATAATTGATAAAATAATTTGGTGGAAAGTCATTAAAGATATATGAGTCAAAGAACAAAGCAGCTTGACTTAACATGTATAAAGAATGTTTCCCTTCACAGCAAATTACACATTATTTTCAAGAATATGTGGAAGGTTTTCCAGGATAAAACACATGCTAAACCATTAAATGAGGTTTAATCTAAAGCTATTTAAATCATACAAATTATGTTCTTCAGTCAGAATAAAATCAGTACAAGGAAATCTGAGAAATTTATAAATATTTGAAAGTGAAACGTTTCTAAATAATAGAAATCACAAGAAAGCTAGAGTTTTGTTTTTCAAATATTTTTTAAACTGGAAAATAAAATTACATGTTTTTATTGTGTATAGTATACCTTGAAAAAGCTATTAAGTATTTTTAATTGAAAATGAAAAAGCATTGTATAAAAACTGATGAGATACAGCTATAATGGTTCCTTGTAACTTTGTCTACGTAGAAAGAGGAAAATCTAAGGTATAGTTAGCTGGTAGAAGTGGCGTTTACTATATATGATAGTGCATATTCCAAGAAGCAGAGGAAAGGGTTTTCACTGTTTTTACCACAAAGAAGTGATGAATGTTTGAGGAGGTGGGTAAGTGTGGTATGGTTTGAGCTCTGCGCAGTTATAAACATATGTTAACATCACGTAGTGTCTACCCCTTGAATATGTAGTTCTCATGTGATAATTATTTAAAAAGTAAACATAAAAATGAAGAAACAAGAAAAACCTAAAATCAAGTTTTTACCTTAAAAATCTAGAAAACAAAAAACAAAATAAACCCAAGGCAAATAGAAGAAAGGAAACTAAAGATTAGAATTAGAATGGAAGGGCCAGGAATGGTTGCCCACCCCTATAATCCCAGCACTCGGAGGCTGAGGCAGGAGGATTGCAGTGGATTTGAGGCCAGCCTGGGCTACATAAGTGGGTTCAAGGCCAGCCTGAAATACATAGTGAGACTCTGTCTTAAAAAAACAAAAACAGAAAAAAAAAAAGATTTAGAATGAGAATCAGTAAAATAGAAACAATAATGAAAAATTAATTAACACTGAAAGTTAATTCTTAGAGAATATCAACAGTATTGACAAACCGTTAGCCAGACAATGAAAAGATGAGGGAAGGCACAGATCACCAAAGTCATAAAAGATGAGTTCTCATATCTGATCCTCCAGGAATTAGAAAGGTATAAACAAAATGCCATGAACCACTATAAAGTAGAAGAAATGGACAGATTTCCAGGAAGACCAGGCTGGCCAAAGTGACTCAAAAGGAAATACAGCATCTAATAAGTAAAGTAATTGAACTAATCACTAAAAATTATCCCTCAAAGAAAAGCCTGGACTCACTTAGTTTCACTGGTGAATTCTCACAGATTTCAGAAGAAATAATAAACTCTTCAGAAAATAGAGGAGAAATAATTTTCGTCTCATTTTGTGAGAGAGTGTTTTAATACAAAAGCCAAAGACATAACTTAGAAAACTACAGCCTTATCTCCCTCAGTAATATAGACAAAAAAGCCACAAGAATCAAAGTTACTATGCTCGCTGCAGTTTTTAATGGTTATGCTTACAATACTCTTTAAATTGTTCTTACTAGCACAAATATTTTATTTGACTTTATGCATGAATTTTCATTTAAAAATACATTAATGCATGTGGTAAAATTTTACCTTCTGAAATTTATTTATTTATTTATTTTCAGTGCCAGGGATTGAACTCAGGGCCTTGTCTTGCTAGGCAAGCACTCTAACCACTGGGTTAAATCCCAGCCCTGAAATATATTTTAGAAAGTACAGTTTTAAGAATAATCATATAACAAACACATCTAAGTATGCCATCTACCTTAAACATGTACTGTACCTTTTCAGCTCCTGGTATACTTTATTTGTTCTTCCCTGTCATGTTTATGTTCTTTCTTCCTAATGAAGCTGTTTTCCTAAATTTGGAGATAGTCACTTGCTTCCCCATATATTTTTGCCATTAATGTATGTTCTTCCAAACAACATATTGCTTACATTTGTTTTTAATCTTCTGTAAATGGAAAAATAGCATGTATATTGGGTTTTCTCCCACTCAGCATTTTACTGAAATTGATACGTGTTGATGCATACAGTGAGTAGTTTATTTTCACTGAACTATTTTATTGCATGGATATTCAGGAGTTTATGTACCCTGATAAACGTCTCAGTTTTGGCAGTGGGTAAAGGAGATTAAGAAAAATACAAAAACCCGGAGCAGGGTATATGTCTTAGTATCTAATGGTGATAACTTGGATTATCCGTCTTGGATTATTCACTTTGAAATCTTGTTGAAGACTTCAAATTTTAAAGAATGTTTACTTGAGGTGTATCACTCAGGTACTTTTATGGCAGTTTCTCTTTTACTAGTAAGTTAATCTTGGAACAATATTCATACTTACCTGTGCAATTATTGAGAAGAGTGAATAAAATAACAAGGAATGACCATGTATCAGACTGTAGTCATTGCTGTGTTTTTCCCTTGACCACTGGCATTAGTGACTAGGAGTATGATTAGCTTCCTTGTTAATCATTAGTGTTAATAGTCTGTCTTTCCTGTGTTATGCTTTGTATTGTGGTAAACTAGTCAAGTTTTTAAGATGGTGAGCCCTGTTTAAAAATTGAAGGAAATGAAGAATGTTTTCTCTGTTGTTAGGCATCTCCAAGAGTTACTGTCGATGACTATTTAGTAGCAAAATTAGCAGATACTTTAAATCATGAAGATCCAACCCCTGAAATCTTTGATGACATTCAGAGGAAGGTATTATATATTTTATCTTTCTTGAATAAAGGTATATTTCTATGTGCATATAATTAATTTTGCAAAAAGTTACTGAAACATTTAGAGAAGAATGGTAACTAAAATATTAGTTATGGTAATGATACTTCTCAAGTTACAAAAAAAAAAGACTGATTTTTTTCATTTATTTCATTAATTGATGAGTGAAATACTTACGTTGGGGTACTTTGTTTGAACCTGACTAAAGAGCCAGATATTCTAGTCCTGCAATCTGATGAATTGATTATATATAAATAACATGTGTCACAAATTCATTTTAATAAGGGGCCATTATGTGTACTTGTTGCTTAAAAAAAAACCTCTGCTTCATAGAACATTATAGATAACCTTCTGACATGTGGCTTGTGATGCAATAGGATCATTTTCTGTCTAATTTAGTTACTGGAGGAATCAAAAAATCTCTTTTTTTGTGATAGTCTTATGATTGTTGACATCTTGTAACTGATACTTTATAGCAAGATTTCAGTGTAGCTTTTGGTGAGGTCTTATTTAGTGAAAATCACCATGTGTTTATTAATCATTGACTGTCTTGATTTATTTCAACAGGTATATGAATTGATGCTACGAGATGAAAGGTTTTATCCTTCCTTTAGACAGAATGCACTGTATGTGCGCATGTTAGCTGAGCTGGACATGCTAAAAGATCCCAGTTTCAGAGGATCAGATGATGGGGATGGAGGTAAGGTGGCACACATTTTACATTGTGTTTGTATCCTATATGTGTGTTGCGATTATATTGCGTGTGTTTATATCCTATATGTGTATTGTGAATGACCTTTTGAACAATATAAAAAATGGTTACAAAGTCCAAATATAAATTGCAATATATTTAAAAATCTATAATGAATGCAAAGTTCAGTTGCCATATCAAAATGTTGACAATTTTGTACTACATTAGAATATAATTATTAAAAACTTCAATTCTTTTTTTGGGGGAGCGTGTGCTGGGTTCAAAGTCAGAGCCTTGTGTTTGCTAGGTAGGTGTTCTACCACTGAGCTAAATCCCTAACCCCAAAGACTTCGTTTCTTGAAGAATGTGTCCTTGAAGTGTGTCACTCAAGTACTTCTATGGTAGTTTCTCTTTTACTAGTAAGTTAGTCTTGGAATAGTATTCATGCTTACCAGTAGCGTTATTAAGAAGAATAAATGACATAACAAGGAATGTTACCACAGATTGTAGAGCAATATAAAAAGTTGCAGGGTTTTTTTTTTTTTTTAATCTTTGTTTCCTTTTCTAAGTCCTACATCAGTGATGGCAAACCTTTTAGAGACCAAGTGCCCAAACTGCAACCCAAAACCCACTTATTCACTTATTTATTACAAAGTGCCAGCACTGCAATTAAACCTGAACACTGAGGTTTTAGTTTAGATTTCTTGTTCTTTTGGATTTTGGAATATTTGTGTAGGCTTTACAGTTGTCCATCTCTAATCCAAAAATCCAAAATCCAAAGTGCTCCAAAGTCTGAAAATTTTTGAGTATCATGTAGAAGTCATAAACTTTTGGATTTGAAGCATTTTAGATTTCAGACTTTTGGATTAGAGATTCTTTTCCTGTAGATATTTCCCGTTTTATTAAAATAAAATTGCAGTCTTTTAAAAATATTTAAATTATACCTTTTCTCTTATATTTTAATCCCAATCATATTTTTTCATCATTTGGAGCAATTCTTTTGCATTCTCATATTTATGAATATGAAATTATTGATTAAATTTAGTCAAGATTGATTTTATGTTGTATTGTAGATCTTTTTTTTTTTTTTTTTTTTTTAAATACAAACCTCTGTGCTGAGGGCTGACTTTCAAGTAGTTCTCATTGTTGGTCAAGAAAATCAACTATGCCTTATTTTGTTCCTGAATTCTCCTTTTAACTTACTTGTGGTGGGAGGATTGAAAAGGTAGTATGCCAGAGAAGAGGTAGGAGGGACATAGTTGAGTGAAGAGGAGAGTGACATTTGTCTACTCATTTTATATAGCACTTTCCTGTAAACCATGGGATCATCTCAGGTGACGTTTCCTGTTTGTTTTTATGACTAAAAGTCTGAGGAACCAGGAAATAATTTTAGGCATTTGGAGTTGTTTAGGTAGAAGATAATACTAACTGCCTCTTTGTAAAAGTAAATATAATCTTGCTCTTAGAAGTCCCATTTAGAGCACCACATTTATAAATAATTTCTGAAGAGTTTATTCCTTAAATTTATCTGCATATAGATATTGCCTTACATTAGGTTTATTTATGTTTTAACACTTTAGTTTGTAATTTACTTTGCTCATGTATATGATAAAACCCTGAGGGAAAAGATAATTACCTTGTTAATTATCTTTTTCGCTAACATTTAAACATTAATTTTTTGTCCTTGCTTTTTAAAAAATTAAATGGCATTATATATGGAATTGTAGATACCATGTGGTCGATTAGTTATATGTTGACTTAAGAATTTGAACTTCCAACATTTCCCAGCCAAATCTACCAAGGAGAAGTGGTCTTGGTAGTTTCATTTAAAATCAATCAATTTGTCCCTCACACTGAAGATTAATTTTGTTTGTAATTTTTTTTTTTTAATCCAATGAGACAGAAGTAACGAAGACTTCTGATAATTTATAATGGGCTTCATTCTGCATGGGCAGCCATTCTCTCTTGGTTACATTCTGTTGGATAGCATGATATAATCCTGTGACAATAAGAATCAAAATATTTAATAATTGCTCTTCTGTACACGAATGAATTTTTTTCTTTTACCAGTTGTCAGGTAAATATATATTTTCACGGAAATGCCTGTTTGACTTGAAATTTGAGAGTTAAAAGATGAGGTGTTTGGAGTAAACTGTAATTTTTCTTTACTGTTCTGTTATATCTTGGCTTATGTAACTTGTATTCCTGTTGTTTGAACCTTCAATAAAGCAACAGCTTCAAAAGTTGTTTACTGTATGCTAAGTTGAATTTTTCTCCTTACAGAATCTTTTAATGGGTCTCCTACAGGAAGCATAAATTTAGTAAGTACTAATACGGATATTTTAATTATGAAAGTGACTTCAAAATCATGCGATAATCTGAATGTTGATATATGTAGGTAGATAAATGATGTATTAGAAGTTCCCAAATTCTTCTTAGTGTCGTAAGACATTATTATACTTTTAAGAAAATGTAAAGTTCATGGATAAAGGATATGTAGATTAAAATTTAAATAATATGCAGTATTTTATTATTTTTAAAAAAATAGAATTAGGCCACACCTGTACAATTGCAGTTGCACTTTATAAAGGAATTGGTTTATTTTCAGTTGCAACATTTAGTGCTGTATGTTTAAAGCATTGCAATTAGCTTTTTCTCCTCATATTTAGAAAATAAATATAAAATTAGTTGGGATAGCTGTCAACTACTAGACATTTCTTAAAAAGTCAGTATTAAAACAAATGCATCATAAAACTTTTATGCACAGGATGTTTTATAGTGACACTATCTTATAATTACAAGAATGACATGTTTTTAGCACAGATGCTATCAGTGGCATATGGTATGTTCAGGATGAAGTGTGAAATAATGAACATTTCAGTTCTTCTGTGTCCAGCCTTGTCATTGAATACTTATTGCCTAAAATGCTGGGAGACATATCAGTGTTCTCTGATATTTTCAAGCCAGAGTTTGGTTGGAAGGAGGAGATAGGGTAAAAGGGAGGGTAGAGAATTTTTGATTTTGGTCTAATGTTTAGCAAATTACTAAAACAAATCAGAGTGATATGTCAGATGCTTTGTAACTTTTACAATGTTTTTCTAAATCATTTGATATCAGCACCATTTACATGCTGTAGTCCAAAATGTTATAAAAAAATTGAATAGCTTCTAGAACATGAAGTATTTGTAATAATGTTTACCATAGAAAGTTTCCAAATGTGAGGAAACTTTTCCTTGGCTTGAAATTTCTAATATAGTGTTTGTACGAGTGTTTAAACACTGGCAAATGTTTTTTCTCTACTCCATGTCTGGAATAAATACTTCTTCAAATGAGAGAAATAGATCTCTTTTTGTCACATCGTAATGTGAAACACAGCAGTCTCTGGATTTAAAAAGTTACATTAGAGATCATTGACTTTAATTTGTTTTTCCCATAAATGTGTTAAATGCAGATATTTAAGCAGCTGGTCTTTCATATTCTTTTCAAAGTGCATATATGAATTTTGCTACTAGCATTTTAGAAATAAAGATTTTAAACTATATTGTGATAGCTTATTCCAATATACTAAGCAAAGGATGTGTTTGGTGTTTTATTCATTGTGCAGTTGAGATTGGCAAGTAAATTATTTCTAGCACATGTAGCAAGGTCGTTAAAATTGTGTTTGTTGAGCCATCACACAAAATTTTTATTTTCAGCTGGGTAGTGGTATACATCTATAGTCCTAGCTACTCAGGAAACTGAAGCAGGAGAAATACTTGAGTACAGGAGTTCAATGCCAGCTCGGGCAATATGGCAAGACCCCCTCTCAAAAAGAAAAAAATTTGTACTTTTAGTGTTTGCCTAACATAATATTAGATGCACTTTTTTTCTTACAAGAAGTTTAAGAATCTTAACTGGAGGATTATTTCATAAATTGTTTTTTTTCAGGGTAACACTAATGCACCTGTTTTAAAAGTGCAACTTTTAAAAAACTCAGTACTTGTATTTCTTTTTTCTTTTTTATTTTTTTATTTGTATTTCTAAAGCAGATGTAGTTCTATAGCTAACATTATTTTACCAATTGTAATTTTGTAGTCTATTTTGTTACTGTTCAGTGTAATTGTAACTAATGTTTAAGTTTTTTATCATAAGTAATGAAAATACTACTTACTGTTTTAAATACACTGAAAAAGACATTTATCTCCAAAGTCATTTAACAACTAGGGATGTATACTATGAGATACTAAAATATTTAAAGTGGTAAATGTTTATATTTAGTTTTTAAAATATTACCTATAAGGGAGGGTTATCATTATTAAAAATGCTTAAAAAAAAAACTTGAGTTATGTTTCCCGTGCTAGATTATAATTGAAACAAATTGTAGTAGATAACTTACCAGAGTCCAAATAGTGGCAAAGTATTCCACTTCCTCTGAGGCTTCTATCTTTCCTGTAAAAATAATATTAAAGGAAAGGTTGTGCTGTTTCTATTAAAATGTTTTATTACATCTATATAAAATGTTTTATTACACTTAGTAAGTGCTCATGTGGCCTGTAATAAATGCATTTTGTTTCTTTTAAAATGTTTTCATTTATATTTTATCCTGACAAAGATGTAGAGCAGATACTAACAAAATTTTACCACTGGGAAAGCTGAAATATAAGAAATAGTAGTTGATTTGGTTAAAATCTGTTAAGGTATATCAGTAGTAGAAACTGGAGTAGGTGTAATTTAATTTAATGTTCCTGCCACTTGACCAAGGAATTCCTGGTTATCATCTATATAGAATTATTGCATTTTGCTTCTCTTGATTGTCAGTCTTTAGTGAAACACTTTTGGTTTTTCTTGATAGTATGCTTTAGTTTAAATGCCTTTATGTCCTATAAATGGCTGCATATAACTATTTAGATTACTCTCTTAAATATAGTATAATAATTATAATTGGTAATGTATTAGAACTCAAAAAGACTCATTCAGTTTCTGTGGTTTTTAAAATACGAAATATATCTAATGTCTGCATAAAATGTGTGGGTTGGGGATCCCCAAGACAAATCCCTGACTCAGTAACTTGCTGAGAAGACGCACAGGACTCAGCACAGTTGTGCTCATGTCTATTACAGTGAAAGCATATAAAGCAGAATCAACAAAGGGAAAGGTGCATGGGGAAAGTCCAGAGGAAACTAGGTGTGAACTTTCAAAAATTCTCTCAAGGGGAATCAGACAAAGTGTTCTTAATTTTCCAAGCAGTGAGTTACGACAGTGTATTTGTTGCTACTGGAAAGACTTATCGGAGACTGAGTGCACAGATTTTTATTAGAGGCACGTGACATAGTGTATACTCTACTTCACGTGGAATCCAGACCCAGAAAGAAGGCAGGTTTTGAGCATCAACCACATTATTTGTAAAGGCAGTTTTAGGTACATTAAGCCTCTCAGATAGATAATGGTAGGAACTTTCACTAAATCTTAACTTCCCAGGTGCTGTCTAGCCTTGCGAGCAGTGTTTTTCTAAGAAGAGCTTCAGGCAGCCTTGCCAGTTCTCTTTCCACCCCATCTGCTTCATTATGTGATTATGTTCCCTTCTTTGTATGTGTGAGCGTATTTACATGTGGCAAAATGTCTTTAAATTTAGACAAGACTCATTTGGTATCATGCAATAATTTTTGTTTGTGGAATTATTTTTGGAAATTAGAATTAAAATTTAAAATTGCTATTTCAAAAATAATTTCCAATATAAAAGTTTTAGTCTACATTCACTTAATATAATTTAACGAGCAATCATAATAATAGCTAACATTTACTATGCTTCGTAGTTTTCCAAATATTCTACATATCTTCTCATTTAATCCTCATGTAACTATGATGTAGGTACTCTTCTTATTTTTAACATAAGGAATCTGATTGTTTAACTGATAAAATTGCTTATAACTTAATAAAACTGTTAAAGAATGCAAGGCTGGCTATAGTGTATTTCAGAACATAAAAATTAGAATGTTAGTATGTCTGCTTGTTGTCCAGTTTTTATTTTCTTGCCATATATTGAATATAATTTACAAATAGCAGTTTACTCTATATGGAAAAGCAGTGAAGAAGAAATTAATTGATTATTGATTAATTGATTACAGATTAATGATTACCAGAGTGTTTTGTAGTTCTTAATCTTGCCTTTTCTCTCAGTATCAGTGGAGAATATTGCTGTTTAAGGGTGCGAATACAAGTAACGTACAGTACACTTGTAGAAATACATATTTGACACAGACTTCTTTTAATATTTTTTCCCGTAAAGTTTAAAAATTCTCTTTTCTAATTTTTTTCCAGTCTCTAGATGACCTTTCAAGTGTATCTTCTGATGACTCAGTACAACTTCATGCTTACATTTCAGACACCGGTAACAGACTTTATAGTATAACTACTATTTATTTTTTTATTTTTATTTTTTTGGTATAATTACTATTTAAAAAGTGTTGGGTATTACATCCCTAAGTTACTTTCTGCATTTATTTTTACAGTTTTTTTTCTGTTTCGTAGTCATCTTTTTTTTCCCCTGTGGCGTGTTCTGCATTAAATCCTGTGATGTTTATTTGCATGTGCATTTGAGTATTTTCTTCTCTCTGAGGTTGTCATTATTAACATTTGAAAAAGCTCAAATAAACTCTGGAACCAATCTTTTCCTCTTTGTACTTGAGTCTAGCTGATAACTGTTTGCATAATTCGTATTTGGGAGATCTTTATTGTGGAGATCTCAGTTTAATTTTTGCTTTCATACGTACAGAGCCTGACTAGATGATGGGAATAAATGAAGCCTCTGGGCTCAGAAATTTGCAGAAGTTCATAGTATGCTTGAATGGGCCAGGACATAGTACTTCATGATCAGCCAGCTTATACAAAATTGTTAGTGTACCTAGGAAAAAAATAATCAATCTCTCTCATTATGGTTGTATTATTAAATAATGCTGCTTAGAATTAGATAATGATAGTTTTTTTACCTCAATATTCCTAGAATGTGTAATATCTCATACTGAAGTACAAACATACTGAGATACACACCTCAATTCAATATCATTCTTACATTTTATATACTTAAAAAAATCCCATAGTGTAAGTGTAGTTTAAAAAATCCTAATTTGCATTTTATGAAGATCTTTGTTTTATTTCGCTTCTTACTGGAGCTAGAGTCTCATTTTGCATTTTTGTCCCTGTCAGATTTATGGAGTAAGTTACTTGTACTTGCTGACTCAAGTGTTCTTTTATCTTTTGCATGTAGTTGGTACATAGATTGCTTGTAACTGTCGGGGGACAACATCATTGCCAATTCAAGCAGAAGTCTCATGAAATTTTGTTTCTAGCTTTTGATACAGTTGTCCCACGTTTTCCTTCCAACAGTTTCTTAACATTCTCTTTAACATCTTTTATCTTCTTTGTTGGGTTGTCTTCAAATTATGAGAGTTGTTAAGGTGCAGATGTTTAGTATATCTTTTTATTTTTTGGTGATCTTAAACTTGTATGTCTAAAACCATTTATGTCTATTTCTGTTGTTAATATTTCTCTTAGGTTTATGATTTACCAGCTGCTTTGACCATTTGTTCATTTATTCGACAAGTCTTTACTGGCTTTTAAAGTGAATGGAAAGTATTATGCTAGGAATTTTTAATAAATTGTTTATTGTCAGACAAACATTGATACTGAAGAGGCAGTATAGTATTGTGGTTCAGAGTACAGCTTTTTCAGTGAATTGCTGGGGTTCAACCTTAGTTCTTCTCTTAATAGTTGGGTGAACTTTTTTCCCTGTTCTTGCAATTTCCTCATCTGTTAAATGGAATAATAACAGCACCTATCTCATAGGGTGGTTTTTGGGACAAATTAATTACATTAGTTATTAAACATTATCGGCGTCACATGAATTTTTGTTCCTAAATACTTTTCTGTTTGGACACCAGAGTCTTGATCACAGTGTCCTATTATAGAATGTAAAGATGTACAGTCCAGTGCATTGCTGTTCAGAATGCTCCATGAACTCTAGTATTCACTTGCTTCCTTCATTGAGAAATCTTACTTTTTAAAAAAATTAATTGGTTATTAACATTGTGGTGATATTTCCTTAACTTATTAGGGATTAATAAGAAGTGATTTATAGACCACCTGCCATAAATGACAATTGACCTAATGAAAACAAAACCTAGTTGTATCACTGGCTTCTCAAAACCAGTATAGGTGGCCTCTTTCTCTTCTTTTGAAATCAAATTACTTTTCTGTCTTCTGCTCTTTTTTAATAGCATCCTCATTATTCTTCCTGCACCGGGGTCATCTGCCCTGCCTAGCAATTTGTGACAAATCCTCATTCTCTTTTCAAATGCCTTCTTACAGTCCTCTCTTTCTTCTTTTCTAACCCTTACTGTTCTCCTTGATCTTGTTATCTTGTAATGGTGGTTAGTGTCTAATTGGTCTCTGCTTTTTGTTTTCTTTTTCCAAATCTGTCTTGGACACAACTGATAAAGCCATTCTTTTGTTGCTGTGCCAAGTCTGTTCAGAAATGGTGATTCTCTTACGTGGGGGGAAAACCAAGATGTATCATGTACAGGTACAAAATAACCATGTTGATTATGATCATTATGTATACAATGTACCAATACATGTTCTTGGTAAAAATAAAAAAATTAAAAAAAAAAAAGAAAGTGGACGATGAAGGGCAAATGATAGATAACAGGAAGTAGGAAGATGTTTTCCAAATGGGAAGGAGAAAAAGAGATGGAGGGAGCCGGAAGGGAGGTGAGGGAAAAAGAGATGAAAAAATTGAAGAAAAATGTGGAAATAGAGCTTTTGCAAATGGGAAAGGGACAAGTACTGGAAGGAGTAGGGAAGGATGGGAGGCATAGGGAAGAAAAAAGAACTAAGATGTGTTATGTACATGTACCAACTCCCCACAATAAATATAAGCATTATGTACTACAAACATATGCTAATAAAAACATTTAAAAAAAAATAAAAAAGTGCTGTGCTATTTGAGTTGTATAGGTCTCTGAGAGAAAGTTGATTTTTGAGAGGTGAACAGTGAGTACAGTTAAAGCTTCTTTTGTAGAACAAGATGACCAAAGTCTATTTCTTTACTTTTTTTTAAACTAAGAGAAGACAATTTATTTAAAAGTGGTGAGAAAGGGGGAAAAGGAGATGGTAGATAGCTACTCGATGAGTAGGGAGCATTCAAAAGCAAAATATTTCCCAGAGTCTGTTTGTAAGAGGTTTTTGTTGTTGTTGTTTTTGGAGGGGAGGTGTCAAATCGGAAACACTGGTATTGGATAAACAGGAATGAAGGAAAATTTTGAGTAGAAAGTACAAATCATGGAATATTTTGTTGAGCGTTTGTCTATCACCTCTTGCTAATATAAGTGTCTGGCTTTTATGTTGTTAAAATAATTCGCTAAGAAGATACATAGAACTTCCTCTGCCTGATTATTGATGAATTAACAAAATACTATATTTATTCCAAAACTTGATTTTTTTCTTGATTATCGATCATTGTGATCCATTATTAGATCAATTTTAGACTTCTCGTCAGTATGGTGGTCTAAACTATCATAAGAAATCCTGTTTTCCACTTGCAGAAAGGCTGAGAACAAACAGTATTATAGCTGAAGCGGGGAAATATGTAGGTGCCATAGATTATGAAGAAAAACATTCTCAGTAGTGAAGAGGCATTGAAGACAGACGGCACCTAGAACCATAAAGGAACATAAAGACCACTATCTTGATTTTGATAGCATTTTTATGCTTTCAAATTTAGAAGAGGTGGGTGAGCCAGTGCTTCATGAAGCTGGAACTGCATAAAGCCCCGAGTTGTAAAGGGCAGTGTGATGTGGAAGAGGAGCTAGAAAAACTCAGCTTATCTTTAAGTTTTAAGAGGAGAGAGCAGGAAATATTAAGCATGATTACAAATGGTGTCTGTCACCCACAAGAAGTCAAAAGCCCAGTTTTTATTTTACCATCAATAAGTTGGGGTTTAGCAGTCCTCAAGTGCTGTATACCCAAGGTCTGAAACCAGAGACTTAGTACGGTTGTCCCGCAGTATCTGCGGAGTGTTGGTTCAGGACCTCCATGAATACCAAAGTCATATGTCATTATATAAGTCTTTTATATAAAATGGTGTAGTATTTACATATAACCTATGCATATCCTCCCAAATACTTTAAATCATCTCTAGATTATTTATTATACCTGATGCAATGTAAATCCTATTGAAATAGTTGTGCTGTATCAGTTAGACAGCAATGATGAGGAAAGAAGTCTGTACACATTCAGTATGAACACATTTAAAAAAGAACTTTCAGTGCACGATTAGTGGGATCTCAGAATGTAGAGTCCCCAGATTCCAACTGTATTAAAATGGTTTCTGAACCACAGAAGCCATAGTTATTGTGACGACAGTGGACATTGTAAATGCCTCATAGCCCAGCACGCTCAGAATGCCCATTAAGAAACAACACCTGTTCAAAGTGAATTTGTTGAAAACAATTTAAAGACATAGGAAGAAATAAGACACACAATAAGGAGGACTCAACAGACCCACCGTTGAGATATATGGTGTCCTAAGAACTTGGATATGGCAGTCTTCACAGAACATAAAATGAGTACGATTAAAATATTCACAGAGACATCTAAGGCAAGAATAAATGATGTGGATAATTTAAAAAAATGTGGAAATCAAAAAGTGCAGTGATTGAAATTAAGATCAGTGGATTTATTAAAAGACCAGATATAGCTGAAGGGAAAACAGTAAAATTTTTGAGACCTAGGGTAAAATAGAACACAAAAAATGGAAAGTCAGAAAGAACATGATTCATAGTATACCTAAAATTAGTAGAAAATGTGAAGAGATTTTGATTTTTAAAGACCACATGGCTCATGTGGTGTTTGCTAAATAAGTAGGAAATTATTTTGTTGTTGTTGTTGTTACATGCCCAGAATAAATTACACTTCTGAGTTGCTGAATATTATCAAAGAAGGAAAGAATTGGCTGTAGATAAGTCTTATCCTGTGGCTTTTGCTCTTTAGTTGAAGACACTTTAATTAAAATACAACCATATTATAAAGGCTTAGGTAAAAAGTTACTATTTTGCTTTTGTTATCTCTCCTGTATAAAATGGAAGAGACCTCCAGTGCTATACTCTGAGCAGAGGCCACTGTAATATCAGTAATAATAGGTGAAAGGTTTTGGAAAGAAAACCCCAAATAAACATGACTTTGTGGTTGGTAGTGCCATGATAAACTTTTAGCCTATTTATATTATAATCCTCACATATGTATGAGTACAGAGGATAAGAAGGAATCTGTTTTATCCCTCCGTGACACCCTTTCATCTCATTCTTTCCTTTTAAGTTTTTTTTTCGTTTCAGGTTTTTTTTTTTTTTTTTTAATTTGTTCCTCTCTTCCTAGTTTTGTATCTTTGGTTTCTTGTCATAACAAGTGTGTGTTGATTATGACCTGTGTGCTGTGTCAGGTGTTTGTAATGATCACGGCAAGACATACGCACTGTACGCCATCACTGTGCACCGGCGTAACCTGAACACTGAAGAGATGTGGAAAACCTACCGTCGTTACAGTGACTTCCACGACTTCCACATGAGAATTACCGAACAGGTAACGAAGCATTTACGACTGTGTACTTTATATTGTTTCTTGATTAAATTTTGATTGTAACTGTTTCTATGGTATTGACCAAAACTAATGCAAGAAAATAAGGTAAGAATATTTTATATAATCAGTGTAAATGTTAGAGTGATTTCGAGTAATTACTAATCTATTTTGAGACCCTTAACCATTCTTAGCCATGTGGACTAGTGACAAAATATAGAAATTTTTCTTTTCAACATAGCTCCAAAAATTAAATGAAATTGATATAGCACAGTTTTTCAGATGGCTCAGTGTAGGTGAAGGGGTCCTTGTTTTGACTTCATGTTTCTTTTTTAAAGTTATAGTAGCTATGATTACTTAAGTGTTGATTGTTCATGGAATTTAAGAATTTAAAACTAAGATTGTAGGTGAAAATTAGATTTTACCATAGTATTAAGCATCTGTAAATAAGATAGATTGTTTAACTTTTAGTTCTTCCTCATGTGTATTTTTAAAATTTAAATCCTCTATAAAATGGCGAAAGACAAATTTAATGACTAGTAATTTACCAGTTGGTAACAGTACAACCTGTTGACATGAACAATTGTTAACGTATAGGTAAAATGATTTCTAAAACAGGTTTCATTTTGGTTATTTATAGCTTTGTGAGATAAGCTGTTTCCCTCAGTGTAAATATATACACTGTGATTTATTTTCTTTAAAGATGTTTACAGTCTAATTTGATATTTTATAGAAACTTGCAACCTTAAAAGAAAATGTTAACAAATCTCATATGCTTTTAGAAACAGTCAGAATTGCCCATTCATTTATTCAACTTAATTGAGATTTTCCTGTGTGTCTGGCATTCTTCTCAGTGCTAGAAAAATAACAAATGAATAAGGCAGTATAAGTCTTTGCCTCTAGGAATATACATTTTGATAGATAGTATGCATTTCTGTTTTATTGGATGAAATAAATAAAACTCTGCTTGCCTCATAGATGACTGACCATCTCCTTGCTGTGTCCTCACTCGGCCTTTTCTCTGTGTGTGTATATCCCCTGTGTGTCTGTGCGTCCAGATTTCCTTTTACAAACACACAAATGAAATTAGTGTATGACCCTCACCCAAAGCTGTGGTTTAATTTAATCATCTTTTTATAAAGGTTAGGTCTCCAAACATAGTCACAGTCTGAGGTTAGGGCTTCACCACATTAATTTGGGGGGAATGCAGTCCAGGACCCCTGATACCTCTAAGAGCCAGAATAAACTATGCATTCTATAGAACTGAGTTGGTAGCTTAAGATAATGTGGATAAGTACTATTTCAGGAAATTAAATACATTTTAGGAGCACTTCAAAAGTAAATTTTCCTGTATGGAATGAGCCTATTTTGAAAAGAATTTAGTTCATGAATGAGATACTATCTATTGGAATGTGATATTCAATGAAAACCTATTTCTAGAGGTTTTGCAAACTTCCAGATTGGTGAATATCACTACTATGTAGGATTTTCTCTGTAAATTGTCTCCACTTTTTTTTTTTTTTCTGTGACTGGAACAAAACAATTGCTTTTACCTTTCATATATAAATTGTAATGAATTTACTCACCTTTTAGGTCTAAGCAACTTTTATATTTTTCAGTACATTTTATAATTTATCAAAATCTTCAGTTTGGGATGGAAATTATACCAAGATTCATTTCCTCTTCTTTCTGGTCTCCATACCAATTTTGTTGTTGCTGTTTTAAACAAAGAGTGATTTTTTTGAAAACCTTGTTTTACTTCAGAGTATGTGTCACATGGGGAAAGCAGTGAGACTCCTTGAAGTTTCAGGTGCTAGGCCGTTAAGCCAGGCACATTTGGCACTAAATG
Source organism: Hystrix cristata (assembly GCA_004026905.1). Taxonomy (NCBI): domain Eukaryota; kingdom Metazoa; phylum Chordata; class Mammalia; order Rodentia; family Hystricidae; genus Hystrix; species Hystrix cristata. Next base: position 32,800 of record PVJO010016398.1, read on the forward strand.
ATTTTGCCCTTATGCCATTTTAGCAGGAAGCATGATTAAAAACTTGTGTTTCAGCAGGGCATAGCAGATCACTATTGTGGCCTTATGAAGATGAACCCAAATGTTAAATTTATAAATATTAGACTTACACACTAACCTTGTGTAATACATTTACTTTATGTTTGTAACTGTACAAAGATAAAATACATGCTAATGGCTCTTAATTTTTTTTTTAGTGTAATCTGTGGAATTATTCTTCATGTAATGATGGCAAAGAGGTTATTAGTATCTATTATAGTTGTACATACTGTATACAGAATAGAAATGTAGCTACTGCCTTTATTTTGAAATTTGTCTTTTCTACTTTTATAGTTGCATATTAGTAATTCATGCATTTGTAATTGTTAATATTAAACATATTCTTTTATTAGGTTTTTCTTTTTTTTTTAATTTTAAACCAAGAACATGTATTGGTATATTTTACATACAGTGGTCACATTCATCACATTTATTTTGTACCTGTACATGATGGATCTTGGTTCTCCCCTGTCTTTCCCACCCCTCCCCTCTGTTCCCTCCTTTCCTATTTACAGCAGGTTTATTCATAATTTTCCACACTTTCCCTTTCCCATTTCTTTCCTTTGTTGCCTTTCTGCTTTTCCCCCTTCTTTCTTTCTAGTACTCCTCTCCTTTGTATATTATCTTCTTTTTATATAATATTTATTACACCTCTTTGTCCTTATTTACAGTTATGGTTTCTCATATCAGAGAAACAATTTGATGTGTGCTCATGAGTGTCTGATTTATTTCACTTAAAAGTATGTTCTCAAGGAACATCCCTTTTTATTAGAATTTTCAACAAGCCAGGAACTCATAACTTGGGTAGTTAAAAATTTTGTCAGTATTTTGTTCTCCAAAGGGTTGTTAAGAAAAATATTTCTTAAAATCTTTTGCCTGTAGCAGTAGCATAAAACTGTAATCCCGGCTACTTGGGCAGGCAGGGCAGGAGAATCTCAACTTCAAGGCTACCCTGAGAAACTTACTGAAACCCTGTTTCAAAATAAAACAATACAAAGAACTGGGGAGTTCAGTTACGGAGCAACTCTGGATTTAATCGCCATTGCCAGGGTGGTGGTAGTGGTGGTGGACCTTTTTTGATGAAAAGTTTGAATCATCTCAAAATTAGAGCATTAAAATGGCATCCCCATAGGATCAATACCTGTTTCATTAGTTATTCATACTTTATTGAAAATTCTTTGTAGTAAATACCATTAGAACAGTGTTTTGGACCTATTTGGACATTATTTTTTATTTCCTGATTTTTGCTTAATATAAGAGACTGTATTCCCAAGTCATCTGTTGAGAATACTTTTTTTTTTAATTTTATTTTAATGGTACATTTTAGATGTACATAGTGATTACATTCATGAGAATACTTTTGATATGTAGGGAAATTATCACATGAAAAATTATTTTCTCCTTTATAAAAACTAAGACCATTGAGTGTATTTTGTCTTTTAGTTTGAAAATCTCTCAAGCATATTGAAGCTTCCTGGTAAAAAGACTTTTAATAACATGGATAGAGATTTTTTAGAAAAGAGGAAGAAGGATCTAAATGCCTATTTACAGGTAAGTTCATATTTACTACTATATTTACCATAGATTTTCATGTTGCATATCACACTCAGTAGATTTCTTCATTAAAAAATGGGGTTGGAGTTGCAGCTGAGTATTAGAGGGCATGCTTAGCATGCATGTAGCCCTGGGCTTAATTCCCAGCCACCCCCCTTTCTACCGTAATAGTGGGATAGCAGCCACTTCTGAGCACCGTGTTGAATGTTTCATGCAATCTTCTCCGTCATTCATAAACATTATTTCTGCACTTATTAACTTAGAAGTTTTCTAACCACTCAGAGATTGTGCTTTTTCATACTTAGATAAATACACAGCCATTCCAGATTACTGTAATGTACAGGTATTTTATGATAAATGTTCTCAATTCAGTGCATAGTATCTCTTAATGATATATCAAAAGCCAGCAGATTTTTATTCCCAGGTAGATGTGTATAACTGCCTCCCACGTCCCAGAATGACTAGAAGGGTTCTAAAATGAATTCAACACAAGGATAGATCTGAAGGATTATTTCTTATGGGTAACATACTGGGTGTATACTTTTCTCTTGTAAAATAACAAGAAATGTACAAGTTGTTTGTTACATAAATTGTTAGGAGTCCCAGAAATAACTTTGTTTTAGATCTGGTTACCCAAATGGCCAGTTACAATCATAATGTCCCTTTACAGTTTTCTTTTTTCTAGTTAATCGTTTATGAAGTTTTCTTGTACATTAGAGAAGGCATTAGCCCAGGTTTATAGTGTTCCATTACTTAGCTCCCTATCCTCTAGAACAGGAATCTGCAAACTACAGACTCCAGACTCCAACCACTGTACTACCTGTTTTTTACTAAAGATTGATTGGAGCATATTTGCACCTTTCATTTACTGTCTGTTGTCTGTGATGGATGTCACAAACTACTTTTGTGTTTGAATAGCTGCAGTGGAGGCACTGTGGGCCTCAAAACCAAAAATCATGACTATCTGGCTCTTTACAGCAAAATTTTGCTGACTCCTATTTTAGAACTTAGCTATAATATCCTAAATATTTTGATTGGAAGATTGTTTTCTGTCTCTTAAATATTTATAGTTGTGACTGGGTTTGTTTACAGTCATTATTGTAATTCCATATTGTGCACTGACTGATTAGACAGCAAAAATACATAAATCTCTGCTGTTGTTCACCTTTGTCCTTTCTTGTTTAAAGTTTATCCTCTGATATCACTTGTTATGACTCTTGTGGAATGTTCTGATTTTTTAAGAAAGTAACAACTTCAGTTCCATTAAAATCTGTATGAATTATTTTAAGATTTAGAAAATGACTACTTTTTTCCGTATCTGGTCCCATAACATAGCTCTTAATCGTGACGGTACCACGTATTAGCTCATGAACTCAGTATGTTACAAGTTGTTCCACTGAAAGAACTAAACTAGACTATTAGGTTTATTACCATTGTGAAAGCATTATTTTGTTTGGAACTTCTTACAACATTTGGAAGTTTTTGTTGGGATTATGTTTTGTATTTTCTATTTCATAAAATTCTGTTTCTGTTTAATGTTAATTTTAGCATTATGTGAATAACAGTTTTCTAATGTAAATCATCTTGGTGTCAGATGTGTGGTCAGAATATATATATTAAAATCAAATATTTCTGGACAGCTTTCACATTAGATGAGCTGAGCATTAAAGTAAAAGATAGGAAGGATATATACCAGACTTAATTCTAACCAAGTTTTTGGTAACTTTATTTTAACCGGGTAATTGTGTTTTTTAAAACACAGAATTAAATTCTTTACATTCTTTTTAAGAGTTGAAATTATAAGCAATATTTTTCATATCTTATCATTGTAAGATAACTTTGTATTTCTTCATTAGTTACTGTTAACTCCTGAAATGATGAAAGCATGTCCAGCTTTGGCTCACTGTGTGTATGACTTCCTCGAGAATAAAGCCTACAGTAAAGGGAAAGGGGACTTTGCTCGCAAGGTGAGCAAACAATTGCGTTGAGTTTCTCTTTCAGTCTGGTTCTATAATTTCTTTTTAATAAAAGAATTACTTGGATTAAATTTATATTTATGTGTTTTAAAACTAGAAAAATTTGGCCAGGGGTGGTTGTGCATGCCTGTAATCCCAGCACTTGGGAGACTGAGGCAGGAGGATCTCTGGGAATTTGAGGCCAATTGTGGATACATAGGGAGTTCAAGGCCAGCCTGAACTACATAGTGAGACCTTGTCTCAAACAAACAAACAAACAAAAACCAAAAGCAAAAAAATACTAGAAAAATTTTTGAAATGCTCCTTGGCATGTTTATCCTCTGTGCTTTAAGTGTGTTATTGATAGCATTCTCTACTATGTATTAACTGTCTTCACACATATGATTATAATTCAGTAGAAGCTTGGAAAAAAGAAAAAGTTTTGAAATGGTGTATCAAGAAATGTCTGTCTAACATAGTTCACAAACTTTTTGTTATCTTGGTAAGGAAATGATTTTTTTATTGGAAGAAAATATCTTTTACTTGGAATAATAAGAAAAATGTTAAATAGAATGCGTCATGAAAGTAGATATATACCTTATATACCTCTTGGGTAAAACATTTATTATTTAAAATCTTTTTTGTTTTGTTTTTTGAGACAAGATCTCTCTATGTTAACCAGGCAGGCCTCAAACTTGGGGCTGTCCTCCTGCCTCAGCCTCCCGAGTGCTGGGATTACAGGTGTGCGCCACTACACCCAGCCCTTAAAATGTTTTAAATAATTTAAAACCGGATATAAGAACCTTACTTGGAATAAGGTGCTAAGTTAGGACAGTAAATGATAAAGTGCTCAAATTGGGCAAGATGGCTTAGCAGGCAAGAACGTAAACTGAGACCAGACAGTTTTTGCCTCAGATCCCTGCTTTGATATTTACTTGCTAAGGCCTTGAACCTGTTACTCAATCTCTTGGTACTCTGATTTCCTCAAGATTGAAAATATTCTCATTTTAGAGCATTGTGTGAATATACTCGGATAATGGATTTTAACATCCTCATGAATGTTGCATTTCTAAGTTGAATGCTTTCTTTTAGTAGTAAATTCTAGGGTATTGACCTTAAAATGATGTTAAGAGTATATGTGGTTCTTATTTTTGTATTTCATGATTGAAGTGATGGCATTTTTTAAAATTTTATTTTAATGGTACATTTTAGATGTACATAATGATAACATTCATCATAGGGGAATTGTATATCTTGTTGCTTCTTTTTTTTTTTCCCGTTGCCCTCCCCTCCCTTTACCCCCTCCTCCCTCCTTATTTACAAAAGCTTTGTTTCCATTTTTTCTTTCTATTTCTTAATTCTCTTGTCCTTCTGTTCCTTTCCTCCACCCCCTCCATTGTTCCCCTTCCCATTTGGACACTTTCTTCTCTTTCCCAATATAATACATTTTAGTCTTTATTTGCACTTTCAGTTTCTCACACCAGAGAAACAATGCAGTATTTAAACGTGTGTCTGATTTATTTCACCTAAGAGTGTGGTCTCAAGATGCGCATCCATTTACCTTGAAATATCTCAAGCTTATCATTCTTTATGTCAGAGTAGTACTTCATTGTTTAAAAAAAAAAAAACACATTTTCTTTATCCATTCCTCAGTTGATGGGCATTTGGGGTGTTTCCAAGATTCAGCTGTTACAAACTGTGCTGCTGTAAACATGGGTGTGCATGTATCGCTGTGTTATGATGCTTTTAATTCTTTTGGGAAGATACCAAGAAGGGGAAATAGGTAGGTCAAGTGGAACCTCTAGTCCTAGTTCCTGAGGAATCTCCACACTGATTTCCATAGCGGGTGCACCAGTCTACACTCCCAGCAACCGTGGAGAAGGATTCCTTTTTCTCCACAGCCCCTCCAGCATTTGTTATTGGCTGATTTGTTGATAATAGCCATTCTTTCTGGAGTGAGCTGGAATCTCAGGGTTGTTTTAATTCGCATCTCTTGAATGACCAGTGATGCTCAGCACTTTTTCATATGTTTATTTACTGTTTCTATATCTTCATCTGAGAAGTGTCTATTCATTTCAGCTGACCACTTTTGGATTGGGTCTTTAAAAAATCTGATGTTTTTGAGTTCTTTATGTATTCGAGATGTTAGTCTTTTGTTGGAGAAATATCTGGCAAAATTTTTTTCCCACTTTGTAGGTTATCTCTTCGCTCTGTTGGTGGTTTATTTTGCTGTGCAAAAGCTTTTAATAAGATTAGATCCCAGTTGTTGATTCTTTGTGATATTTCCTGGGCAGTTGGGGATTTGTTCATAAAGTCTTTGCCTACACCTATATCTTCAAGAGTTCTACCTATTCTGTCTTCCAGCAGATTCAGTGTTTCTGTTTTAGTATTTAGATCTTTGATCCACTTTGATTTTAGATTAGTGGATAAGGAAAGATACAGATCTACTTTTAGCCTTCGGCATGTGGAGAGCCATTTTTTCCAGCACCATTTATTAAAGAGGTTATCTTTCTTCCCGTGAGGTTATTTGGCTGAAGTTAAATTCCAATTTTAAATTGCTTTATTGCCATTAGAAATACATCGAAGTGTCCCATATTTTGATGTTTAATTTATCTTATTTTCTGTCTTATAATTGCATCAGTTTTACAATAAACTAATGAACTGATATCTTTTTAGTGAAAAGAAACATCATACTAAGTATACATAGAATTTTTTAATGACCAGCAGTAGCACCTATGTATGTCCTATTACATATCCCTTTTTAAAAAATACTACTAATGGAGTTTGTCTTTCTGAATCATATCTGGTAATTCACAATAATGTATTTGTCTTAAATTATGTTCATAATAATTAAGGTTATCTTGACCGTGGGACTTTTCAGAATAAATTTTAATGCATATCAAAAATTTGAAGTTTTTTATTTCTTTCTTGGCCATTAATTATACTACATTTTCCCCTGAATTTTAGTAGAAATTAAGTAGCTGTTAGAAAAACTAATGTGCAAACATTTAATGGGTGACTATTTGTTGCTTGAGAAATGATACTGTATAACCCATTAATTTGATACTAACTTTGCAATATCTATGGAGCATTTCCTAGGAAGAGAAGATAACAAGCAATCTTTCTTTGTGCACATAGTTCTCTCTCCATCTAGTTTTATACCCTCTTGTGAAGACAAATTAAGCTATAGTTAGAGATCTGCATTTAAGTTAAAATTTCATTATGTTATTAAACCAATACAAAGAGCTCAGTTGAGTGGGTAATTGAATAAAGAGACAGCATCTATGTAAGTCAGGCTAAATGTACACTTAAACTAGCAATACATAATTTACTCCTGTGCCTGGTAATTTGAAAGTTTATTTTTTTCCTCCTAAACATCTATTTTAAGACAAATCCTGTTTTTGTAAATTTAATCACATCATGGTGAACTCTGCTTTCATATCCTCCAAGGTTAGACATCAGAGTCTCCAGTGTGTGTTTTTCCATCTTTTTGCTTATCCTAGTTTCTTTCTAATGTAGATGCTTGGTCTTCACTCACAGAATTGGGCACACACACATGCACGCAGTGTGGGTGTTGATTTTATAGGTTTGGAATGGTATACTGTCAGCTCTTTTTAATTATCATCTAATTCATTAATATAAAATTTACTTTTACATTAATATCAGTGGTAGTTTACCCCAATGTATAGGTCGTGTATGAAGTTGTATTTATTTAACCAACTTGTAAGATTACCACTCAAGTCTCTACTGTGAAGTATAAGAGCTATAAAGTTCTAAAATATGTTTGAGTGTTCAGTTTTTAAGGTAGGTTGTAGATTAAAATGAAATTCATGCCTTTTATACTTCTGAAATCCTATCTGTTCTGTGAACATTATAATTCATTGAAAGGTGGGAGTTTTCCCTAATCACACATTTTAAATGTGGTATTGTTATACTTAACTCTCTTTAGTGTTCTCATGACTTAGCTTAAAACATTGTTAGCGTTAAAACAAAAAGTTGTGTTAGAAGTAGTGTCCTGTTGATTTCATTCTAGTGAATAAAAACTGTAGTATTTAGATTTAGAAATACACATGCACATGTGTACATGGATGCACACACAGGCACATAAAAATGAGTTTCATTTTCTTCCTCTCTTCACCAGTGATTTTATTTGTAAAATCTGTGTCTACCCTGGTTTCTGTTCTTTGGGTTTGCACTGGGTTGTACTGGGAGTGTATCTCCAAGAGTGGTTGTTCCATCAGGCACATCTGCAGTAATACTGACTCAACTTTAAGGAGTAACCAAAACTCCAAAACCTTTCATAGTTTACTTGAAATTCATATTTTATTGTTATTAGTAGTTATTTCAGCTTTTCTAGTTTTCTTGTTAGAAACCATGGAAACATAATTAAGAGTGAGGGAGTTGTGTCTTCTTGCCATCATCTGTAAGTGTAGTGCAACACTTAGATTCTCTAAACAGTGAGGTTCAGTTTTGTTACTATTACTTTGTTTTTTCCTTTTTGTGTGGAACATAATTGTTTTTCATGATAGCTTATGAGAATCACACTTTCAGGAAAATACTGCTATAGTTTTTCTATGACTTTGATTTTTTATGACTTTGATATTTGTGTCCTTTTTTTTGTTTGCTAAACCTCTCTCAGAATGTTCCATGTCAGCTTCTTTGGTTTTTTGTAGATGTCTCCTTTTCCTAATTGAAATTACTTGACATTTGTACATCAAAATATCAAGTTTGGTTTCCTGACCCTCTGCAGAGTTTTACTTCTTTTTCTCTCTCTGATTATATTTTCCTTTATACATAATTTTTATATTCTATATGAAATGCGATTTACATATCTGATTTGTAACTTTTCTTTATCTTGTTTGTAACGAACCCCAGATCCCCTTGATAGATTTGTATGGAACGTATGATGTGTTCTAAAATTTACTTTAAAAAAAGAAATTTAAATAATTGTTTGTTATTTCAACTTTCTGTGTATTTTACCTGCTTGTTTTGTTTTCAGTGTCTACAATAAATATCTGATTATTACTTTGAATTGTGGTAGCTGTATGTAGTGACTAATTCTACTCACATCAATTTCTGTTAACTGTATTATTCAGAATTTCTTTCATAAGAAGGCGGAGAAAGCTTATATTCATTTCGTAGCAATAATCTCAGTAGTAAAATTTCTAAATCATACATGTAAATGTGAAAAATTCATTCTTTTGACACACTAAAGACAACATTAAAAAAAATTTTAAATGCAGTGATATAGCATACACTGGAAAATGAATATATCTTTTGCGTTCTGTATTTTCTGAGGTTTCTGAGTTGAACAGCAGAATTGGTATAATGAAATCATGGTATAAAATCTTTCTCCCTTTAGATGGACACTTTTGTAAATCCACTTCGAAATTCTATGAGGAATGTTTCAAATGCAGTTAAATCCCTTCCTGATAGCTTGGCAGAAGGAATGACTAAAATGTCAGACAACATGGGCAAAATGTCAGAAAGATTAGGTCAAGACATAAAGCAATCATTTTTCAAGGTAAGAAGACATTTTTAGTAACGTCTAAAGTAAACTGTTTTTTTTTTTTTTTAAATTTTATTTTAAACCAAGAACATGTATTGGTACATTCTACATACAATGGTCACATTCATTACATTAATTCTGTACCTATACATGATGTATCTTGGTTCTCCCCCC
>PVJO010016399.1:0-42014 GCA_004026905.1 Hystrix cristata
ATCTGGGGATGTGAATCGCTTTTCAATCTGTTATTTAAGACCTCAAACAATACAAAGGGATAATAAAGTCAGGTTTAGGGGACAGCCTGTATTTGTCGAAGACTCATCTTCCACTTATCTTCGCGAAAAAGTTAAACATTTCTCTACATTTCACTTATTTTTTTAAATCTCCATTGCTTACTTTTTTTGAGCTACCTGAAAGGTCAGTTTCTACTTGTTGTACCTATTTTCTCCCCAGCTACCAAAGATTCAGTTCTGATTTCATTTCCATCACAAAAGAATTGGGAAAGAACTAATAGGCAGGAGCAAACAGCTAAGGGCTGCTGCTCCAGTTCTAAGCCTGTAATAAAGCACAGATTTGATAGCATTATCCATGTACTGTGGTGAACCACACACAAATAAACAGTTCTCCATGAAGAAAGAAAACCCAAGGTTTCAATCCTTCCAATTCAAACATTATTGTTGTTTTTAACATGAGCCATGCACAAAATCAGCCCAAAAGTAATCTGGGCTGGCTATGCATGCTCATTTTGGGGGCTGCTTTCCAGTTTAACTCTGAAGATATTTTAGGTAAAGAATGGATTAAACGGTAAAATGTAGGCACAGAAACAAATGGTACCTTTTAAGCCAAATGAATGCAAACGTGTGGTGAGTGAAGTCAGCCCTCCAACATGGGGAGAGCTTGCTCACCTAACCAGGAACAACTTAGACATGACCTCTGAACTTTCATTGACTAATATGAAGGACAAAAAGGTGTTCGGAAAGCAGCTAGGGGCCAGATGTGCTTTCCTAAGAAACCAAACCAGGAGTTTTCTTTAATCAAAAGGACGAACAGTGACTTCCAGGACTTTATGAAAGTGTGACCAACTGGAACTTTGTCGTCTGTTGCTAATTGAAGCATATAAAAAAGTCCATTTCTTAAAACATACTACAAACACTTTTTTTTTTAATTCACTGCCACATGACAAAAACCAGAATCAAGCTGACTAGTAGAAGATCAGTGCAACCAAAGACCAAGCTATTATTTCAAACTGTCAGGGGAAAGCAGTAAAATTGCTACCAGGTCTCCTTAAGTTACCCTTCAATAAAAAGAAGCCATCAGGGAAATAAGAGGGAAAGAAAACACATCAAAACCTTAAAAGTCCCTTTAAGTAAAATTATACGTCTGTGGCACCATGCCATCTGCTCTCTGGTTAACATAATAAGCCAATTCCACAACTTAAGTATCTGCTTTCTAAAATCATTATGTATAACACAAAATATAATCGATATATTTTTATTTACTCTCAAACTGTAAAAGCTGCATTCATATGGTATCATTGGAATATGCTTAAATGTCCCTGTAGGCACATTTTTCTTAAGGTGCTGGCTGACACTGAGGATTCCCAGGAGGCAGAATGTTCAAAGGTCAAGCAGGAAAAGTCACAGTGCATAATAATCAGACTGGGAAGAGGGTGAGAAAGGAGAAAGAAAAACTCTCAAAAATCAGCATTTCAAACCTACTTACCCTAACTGAAGCACTTTTCCCATTAAATTCTCTGTTGTAATTATAAAGCATACTTCTAAATGTTCATTTAGTAGTCCTAGGGATTTTTAAAAACTTTCTGAATATCTCACGAGATCCCTTGGTCCAAGGCCTACTGACCAATCAAAATGTAAGTATCTGCTATGTGATCATTTCAGTCATTCATGCAAAAAGCTCTTCTACTATATTCCTGAAGGTTTATTCCATCAAAATTTATCAAACACACAGCATTCAGCTTTAACAACAACCTGCGAGTCTCACCACCTTGAATATACCCAAGTTCTCAAAATAAAATTACAAACAGCCCAACTGCTAGTCCATCAGCTATGAATAGCTTAACAACCTTTCACTGGAGTGGTTTTATTCCAGTTGCCAAAACGTTTTGCTTATAAAGAACGTGCAACAGAAAGCAAGTAGTCACTACTGAAACTTCAGTTGAAAGACAGAATTGGACACAGGAGAGGGGAGGATTCACTCTGCAGCACAGTGGAATGAATGTAAAATCAGTGGTGACTTTTTGGGTTTTTGTTTGTTTGTTTCTTAAAGAACAAAGCCCATACCATCTAATACTCCCAACCCAACACCTTTACATGCAACTACAACATTTTTATGCACCCACCTATGAAACTAGTTACAGGGCACCAGTATGATCCCTGAATTACGACCTGAGTCATTACTGAGGCAGAGATCTCACCTGTTCCCTTTACCTACAATCTTAAATGATGCAGAGACTAGGCAGGTGTTCTTACTAATTCACTGACAATTCTAGGAAAGAAGGGTTGTATCAACTATGATGTTGCTAACGAGGACAGCTTAGGCTTTCCTTAATTCTCACTTCCACATTACTAAAGACACCATACAAGTAATTTAGGAATAAACTGTCTAGTATTCAGGGAAACCCCTTGATGTTCAGATCACTGGCAAGTTCAGAGCGCTGGCAATCAGAACTGTGTTGTGCTACAATAATTACTACGAAAAACTTCCAGTGCTTAATATTAAAGAATAGGATAACGTGATCCTTCCACCTTTTCTACGCCTCTAGAGTGTGTTCAACATGGCAATTATCTTTATTCAAGAAGCAGAGTTTAAACTGCATTGTAACTCAATTACACCCATGATTTTTTTTAACATGTACTTCAAAAGGCAGGTTTTATCACATTCAAATCACTGAACAAAATCTTTTTACCAGCTTATAAAAAGAGATTTTATACCCCTCCCATGAGACATCTTCAAGTATCAAAATGACTTCTCTTAAGCTTGGAACCACTTTTTTGCCTTATTAAAGCAGAGAGATGGCTGAGCAAAGTTGAAAGACAAAGAATGAATCCATCTGATAAAAACAGTTCAAAATAGAGCTCTCCCAAATGTTCTTGCCCTGCAGCCTGGAGCTGCCACCACCTTAGAAAAGCAGATACACACTTGCTAACAAAAACATATTACTTTGCTACTTTTAAGGATGCAAAGGGACTAGGAGTAGTAGATTTATGATTTAAGTGCTTGTGGCTAAAATAGCTTTCCAATTATCAAGGGCCTCTTAGGAAGAGCGAGAATGCATTATGTGTTAATGACCACAAGCAGGGGTCCCTTCTCAACTCTTTTGTCAGAACCAGAGCAGATCCTCCCCGCAGCTTCACCATTAACATGTCTGTTTCCTGTCAGCCCACTCAGAGATAATGTCATTTATCTCAGGGAGGCACAAGCCCAGTCATTAGCTTCAATAAAAGACCTCAAACAAAGGCCGGATAATGTTTTACCCAGAGCTCTTACTAAACCCAGTACCAAGAATCTTAGTGTCTAAATCAATGACATAGAAATTATCCTTAAAAGAATATTTTTCTTGTTATCAGCAATCCTAGATAGACCACAGCTCTGAACTGGAGCAGGGTCTATATATAGTAAACACCAGTCCACAGCACTATCACACACAATTAGATTAACTGATAAACGCTGACCAGGGTTAGCCAGTGAGAGACCACCCCGCCCCTGCCACCTCCAGGGGGAAAATTGACAGAATAATTCAGGTACTGACTAAATAGTCAGATCTTTAAAGAAATGACCCCCTCACTGTGAGTGCCTGTAGGAACTGAATAACCATTATAAAGTGGTCAATGGCTGAGCTTCTGGAAATCTTTTGAATAAAAGTGGAACTGGTTAAAATAAATGTAGAAACATGTGTTTTCACAGTGTTGCTCGTATTACTGCAATTTCAAGTTTCTATGAAGTACCAGGTGAACTTTTTTAAATTAAAAAAAAAAAAAGCAGACCCCGTCAAAATTGGAGCAAATCTCAGCCATTCAATCCCTGTTTTTCATGCTGGAAACGAAGAACAGATGGTACTTTCCATGTTGTTTGAATCTGGTTATTGAACACCTCTGTGGTTAGGGAGATTTCTGCTTAGCACTTTTGGCATACATTTCATTTACTAACTATAAAATGCTGCTTAGGAAAAATAAGTCTTTATAACACTCTAATTAAAACCATCTTGCAGCCATGCAATTTCACTTGAAGAGCATTCTTAACCTCATGACATTTGGACAATCAATTCTTACCCCTTTCTTGTTTTACAGACTATTTGCAAAGTTATTAAAAGTTGCTATACACGATCTTCTTTAGCTCAGTCTTGAACCAATTGTGTATTTTTAATCTCCCCACCAAACCTAACAGATTTCAAATACTAATCTCAGAATTCAGTGATTAGCCGGATCACACAAATACTACAAGCTACGTGTGTTCTCATACAGCCCTTTCTTGGGGAAAGGACAACCCCCTTGGATGAACCTTAAAAAAGCCCTGTCACCTTCCAAGGAAGCCCATAGGAAAGTAAGGTGCTGAGTCAATGCTGATTGGGAGCCACCCTTAGTGACCAATGTTTTTAACTGCTAAATCTCTTATGTAGCTTTCAAAACAGTTTGCTGTCCAACAACAATGGACTTTGTTCTTTAATTATAGCAAGTGACCTTCCTGCCCTTTTATTTCACCGTGGATAAACTGCACTCTAAGCAGAATTCATAGGGGGCACTGTATTGGGGAGGGGAGAGCATATCGGCTAAGAAATCTCATTAATCAAAATACATTCTTAAACTGCTCACACTCACTTAGAAAATGTGCCAGAATTCCCAAGTGAAGTGTAAAAAGGCTTCTACAAGAGAATGAAATGAATGATATCCTTTATAGACAGGTCCATTTGTAGACACTCCTTTTAGGATGACAAGGACCATCTTAATGAAAGTAATACGATATTACAGAACTAATTCTCTTCTTGGAACATGTACTGAACAGAATCCTAAAATACAACCATGTGACCTCCTGTGTCTTTCATTCTACTTAAGTATCAGCTGCTTTTAAGAATTTTTCCATGTATTTTCCAATTTTCCAGCAATCAAACCCATGTACAGTACTCTATATAACAATTTATCCCAGCTAAATGCCTCCCTCTCTGTTAAATCAAAACTGAGTAAGGAGGATAGATAAAAAGCTTCAATGCAAAACTATTAAGCTTCAAAAGAAAGGAGGGGGAAGGTGGAGAGGCAGGTTCTAACAACCAAAAGCCAAGCCGTCAAATCTACTTATTCAGACATGTCGCTGGTGGCTTAACCACAAAATGGGCTATAGAAATATAGCTCAGACATCTTAGAATTATGGCATGTTTTGATTTTTGTTCACGTATTAAGGGAGTGGCAACTTTTACAACATAGTTGTGGTTTCCACATAAAGGAGTAGAACACTCATTGATTTAATTAAATTTCCTAAGGTCCAATTTATCATGTTTTATGTGATTTTGTATAGTGAAAAAAAACAGAATAAACAGACCAAAAATAGACATGTGAGCACGCTGTGAAAATTAAGCAGTTACAGCAAGTCTCATGAAGCTCCTGCAAACATTTAGAGCAGGAAAAAAGAAAAATGCATGCACACATCCATTCCCATTTGGCTCTTGCAAGTGGCCTTTCAGGACACCCATGTGATTACTGAAAAATTATCTCCACTCTTAAGGCACTTATTCTTCACAAACTCAGATAAGCAAGGCTGAAATGGAAACATCCTAAAAAAAAACCCTTCCTGCAAGATGCCTCAAAGTTGAAACATTTTTGTCAGGTGAAGCCTGTCCTACTAAATCTTTACTTCCTAGACAAGTATACTCATGCCATTAAGAAGTATTTTCTAAATTGAAGCTTCATTTGACCCATCCACTAACTGGTGGAGTAAGAGTTATTTCCCACGGTGGCATTCACGCCAGGGATTGCCATGTCCTTCTGTGGTGAGACAGGACAGAGGAGGAAAGGCTTGAGGAATATGTTTGAGATCCTGAGCCAACACCCAGCTTGCCAAGAAAGGCCAACACCGCAGGATTCAGACTCCTTGCAGCCATCCTCAGGACCTCTGTGTCAACTCCAGGGGTTGAGGCTGGCCTTGCGCCTCCTTCCCACGCTGGGCCAGGAGCGAATCTAAATGCAACGCACACTTCCCCTCCCCCGCCCCAATCCAACCATGGCTTGTTGGCTTTTCATTTATGTAATTCATATTATCACATTTATACTGCTCTGACTGAAGATGAGTTGCATGTATATGAATAATTTAATCCTTCCATTCTTCATCCAGTTTCCTCTGTGACTGGAAAGCTAAAAGAACACAAAAACCGGAGAACCGACACCACGCTCTAATCTCAGTTGCCATGACAGCAGCCTTTGAGACCCTGAAATGCTCCGATTGCCAGCTAAACAAAATTGTTGAATGCGAACATTTGGCTGGGAGATTAAAAGGCTAAGGGGAATGTAAAAGGGCAGTACCTCCCACATTCCAAGCAGCCAGTGAATCCAATCAAATGGCTCTGACTCCTTAACCACAGCTATTGTGCTCACTGGATTAGGGCAATTCATCTAGATAGTTAAAGCAGATTAGAACTGCAATTTGACGACTATTGGCAACAAAAGTAAATGCCCTACTGTACTGAGTAATAAGACTTCGAGATGCCTTTTAGTAGAAATTATGTGAAACTATGTATTAAAACATGAAAATCAAAACCTGGGGTTTTAAAAAATTCATTTAAATTCATCAGTGTAGAATGCTGTCTAACCAAGAGGATATGAACAAACAAAAAAGTTCAACGCCCTTTTGCAAGTTTGGCATTTTTACACTTTAGCCTCCATTGACTTCTAAAATCCAAACTTTATTCTTATACTCCAATTTAAATGTTGAACACACAAAAACAAAAAGGTTTAGAGAATTATGAGTAAATTTACATAGAAATCATTACCTAAAGCCATATTACCACCAGTTAAAATTCTACTCAAGTCAGAAAGGGCAAGATTCATATCACTTAACAAGCATATTTCCAAGTAACCGCACTACAAGTCACATGAGAGAAATGTTGTTTCTGCAAGTCACAACCTGTAGAATTAATCTAAAGATCAGTTTTACAGAAGGCCCACGCACACCCTCCACTAGCTCCTGCGTCTGGTGGACACAGCTTCTTCGATTCCCAGACGTTACTCACGCCCCAGTCAGGCGGGACAGGGGCCGTTCCCAAGTAGCACAGCACTGGGGCAGCTTTTGCAAGTCAATGTCTAACTGCAGACCTGAAGACAATGACAAAGATGAAAGGAAGGGTGCAAATGGCCCCAGTGACTATCCACATTGCTCAAATAAAACTGACAATTCTCACAACTGCTAACGCTTACTGCTACTATGTCTTCACATTTCAGGAACATCGATTCCCCCAAGTCTGTTCTTACTTTTCTTACCAACCTTCCAGCTCTCCGGTGAGCTGGATACCCAAGAGATGACACTCCTAAATCTCTAGCTGGGAAGTGGGTGAGGGGCCAAAGTTGGAATCCTAGCAGCCACCAACACCAGCAGAGTTTTCCTGCACAGTAATGAAAGCAATGGCCCAACCCTCTGAGCCTGGAGTTTAATTCAGGACCAGTGACAGGACGAACCCTTCCAAGGTCACACTTTGAGGGAACGATTTTGGAGAGAGTAACAAAACAATGAATGGGGTGAGGGTGGCATGTAGACTGGAATCCTCCATGTTCCTCTCCACAGAGGGAACTTGAACCCTGCGCTGAAGGACACATCATTAGCAAAAATATAGATGTGTAAATTAAAATGAAGTCGTTCTCCTTAAGGAAGAAACCTGGATAAGAGTCAAGTGAATGAACAAGGGGGGTTTCTAGCAGAAGGACATCACAACTTGCAGACTGGCCAGGAGCCCATCATCTGTAGGGCAAACAGGACTCAGATCACTCAGCCCCTCCCACCTGGGGACCCAAACACTAGAACCACAAGCAGTAGCAGTAGCAGTAGCAAGAGCCAAACCTGGGGGCTGAGGATTTAGCTCAGTGGTTAGAGTGCTTGCCCTGCAAGCACAAGGCTCTGAGTTCGATCCCCAGCACCACCAAAAAAAAAAAAAAGAGCCAAATCTGGCACCCTAGAAAGCACCCCCACACCAGATTTTAACACAGAGGAAGTGTGTCACGGAATCTCACAGAGAAGCAGAAAGCACGGAGTGTAGGCACACAAAAGCACACCCCCACACACCCACACAAATGCACACAGAGGAGAGTGGGACATCTAGGAAGGCGACTTTATCCTACCTTCTCGGTTTTCAGTTTCTTGATTCGCCTGTGGCTCTCCTCCTCCTCCTCTTCCTTCTTTACCAACATAGAGTTTCCCATGAGCCCTGAATCCGGGGCACTTTTGCTAACTTCCCCTGCAGCCGTGACGCTGCCACTCCCAGTGCCCCCGCAGTGGAAGGGACTCGCGCCACCTCCATTGCTCTTGGCCCCAAAGCCATAGAGGTGCCCCCCGGAAGGGGCCTGGCCACCACTGCCATTCTGGTGGCCTTGCAGCAGGTCGTGCTTGTCCTTCCGGGACTTCCCCGCATCCTTATCCCGCTTGGCGCCTCGGCTGCTCTGGCTTTTACCTGGCTTCTCCTCTTTGCTTTTCCCACAGGAGCCTGCCCCCGCGGTGGCAGCGGAGGTGCCGGTGCCGGTACTGTTGCTGTTTGGGTTGCCGCCGCCGCCGCCGCCGCCGCCGCTCACACTTTGACCCAGCGCTGAATTCATGCCAGTTGCCTCTCCAGGGCGCCCTTGGACTTCCTGCCTCTTGCCAGCGCTGCTGATCTCGGGAATCCCATACAAGGCAGCAGAAGGCAGAGATTTATTAGCATCCTTAGAAGTTTTACTCCTTTTCACTTTTGATTTGCTGGTCTCTTTGTGTGAATTCCCCTGGGGAGCAGAGGGCTGAACAGAAGCAAATTTTAGGCCATCAGCTAAGGCTGCGGTAGCGCCGGCCCCACTGGAGGCCGGACCTCCACAATCCTTAGAGTTGCCGCTGCTAGTGGTGTTGGTGGAATTATTCATCTCAAATTTCTGCCTGTCCTTCTCCAAATCAGCGTCCAAATCAATTATTAAATTTCCAACCCCGATTTCCCAATCATCGCCACTGTCATAAGTATCAACTGTATTTGGATCCACACCTTTTCCTGCAGTAGAAATGTTCACTGACATCCTGAAGATGAGCTCTCTAGAATAAAAATCCGATGAACTTTCCTTTGGAGATGAGGGGACATTCGTTTAGCTCCGCTGGGCTTTCTCCTAGAGAAAAAAAAAAATCTTCCAATCTTCCTCTTCTTTTTCCTGCCCCACGAATGTGTCCAGGGATTTTACACCCTTCAGTCCAGGTCCACCTTTTCCTGTGAAGGGGGGAAAAGCCGAATGTTTCTTGTCTGGGTGTTACCAGAATAAAAAACGATTAATACTGGGGAGTCAGGAAGGGGTACAGGGAAGGATAGAGTGAGGTGGCTCATGTATTGTCTCCACAGTCCAATATCAGGTCTACAGGAAAACAACCAGACCCCCAAAACATACCCAGAATGGTAAGCATCTTACATTAGCTAAAGAAAACCCCTTTATCAACAACACAAAGATAATCACTTTTTAAAAAGCATTAAAACATCTTAAGGATTTGATTCAAGTCCAGAAAGGTTTTTGTGGCTTTTTTTTAAAGTTTTAGGATTCTGGTCTGGTACATGTGATATCTCAACCCCAGAAACACAGCCTGAACACTCAGACAAGAGGAACACAGCATTAAACAACCCTAAACATTTACTAGCTCTTGCAATTTAAAAGAGCAGACCCTGGGAGTTCTCTGAGACTAGTTTTCAAAATGATGCTGCTAAATTTTCCTCATTTCTAATTTCAGTACTTCTTACATATTGTCTCAGGGCAATCCGTTTTTTTGTTCCTAGTAAGGAACAACAACAACAACAACAACAAAAAAAAACAAAAACCAATAATTCCCCACACAGATACATACCTCCTGCCTAACCTATCTTCCCCAGTAGTTTATACAATTTTTGGAATATACGCACATGCCTATAAAAGCATTTCTCGCTATAAAAGACAGTGTTGTAGAAAAGATTAAATATCTGCCTTTTGAGAAAAAAAAAATCTATCTAAACAATTCTACCCTGTCCTCAGGTCACGGAATTGTTCATTCTGTTAAATATGGTGCTCCTGACTGTACAGGGAAACTGATTAAGACATACACTTTAAGTGATCTGCCAAGGTGGCCTCAATGACCGCAAATGAGTGTGTGTTTGACAAAGAGCAGTTAAAACGGTTTTTAAAGGGATCAGCCCCTTTTTAACAGTTGATTGTCAAGAAAAAATAAATAAATATACATATATATACACACACACATAGACATTGCTTACCTTTTAATCCTTTATCATTTTTTAATTAGGCCAGCAAATCAAAATGCATTTCCCACTCCACTCGGCAAACAAGCCTGTGCCTCATTTTACTTAAACACCAAATGATCAAGAAGGAAGAAACCAAATAACACATCTCAGCCAGAATAATCACTGGATAACATTATTCCACCTCCCTACCCCCCTTTGGCAAACAGATCAGGAGTCCTTTTCTCCTTAAAAAAATGTGTCACTGTACAGCTGGAAGATAATGTTTCACATTCACAACAGAAGCACCAAAGGGTTTTTTCCCTCTTAACAAGCATCGAGAATAATAGATTTAAAAGAAAAAAAAAAAAAAAGAGCTTAGAGAAAAAAGTTTTCCCAACTTCTCATTCCGCCTTCAGTCCCAGACTTCAGAGTCACCGTGATCAGTAAGTAATGATCCCATGTAGCAAACCTACAGGCGTCCGCTAGTAACAAGACAGAATGTGCTAACATCGGGATAAATTAGTGAAAGGGAAGAAAGAATAAGAAGAAAGGACTGAAAATCTGGGCTGGATTCCGCCTGTTAGTCGGGAAGTGGCATTTTTCCGCCCGTCCTGACAGATTTGATTTCTCGAACTAACTTAGGAGACAAGGAGGGGGAAGAAGAATGGGAGGAGGAGGAGGAGGAGAAGGACGAAGAAAGGGTGGGATGAGAAGCTGGGCCAGAAGAGAAAAAGAAAGGTGTGCAGGAGGAGGGTGCAGAGGACTCGGAGAGCTGATAACCCACTTGGATTCGCTCGGGGCGGGGGTGGGGGGGAAATAACGGCGTTGAAACTGGGCTCAGTCTTCGAAACCCAAAGGATGTGATGTTTTCCTGTTTCGTGTTGTTTTAAGAAAAAGGAACCGTGTTCCCGTCTCGGGGAGGGGGTGAGTCCTCTACGCTCGCGCCAATCAGTCATGTGGTAATTCGATAATTAGAGTCAAAACAAAATTTTTTTTTAAGGCGACCTTTTTCAGGACAGTTTTTCCCTCTTACACACACAGCAAACGGTGCCTTTCCCTGCTATTATTTTTCTGTCCCTCTCCTCCTCCTCCACCTCTCGCCCACCCCCTCCTGTGTTTAGTCAGATGGCCTCGGAGCTTGGCTTAGTATTTTTAATTAGCTGGCGTTTGGAAGCTAAAAGCAGTAATGAATTGTTGATGGATTGGAAGTGGAGAGTCGCTTTGCTGGAAATGTCGGGGCTGGGAGCGGGGGATGGGCACGAGTTAGCAACAACCAACCATCTAAAAGGAGCGATTTTGTTACAGTGCAAGCCTTTCACATCACGTGAGGATCAAGGGCTCAATTGGTTGTCGTGAGAACAAAAATGGTGACAAGCGTATCAAGAAAATACTGATCTGGTCTTTAAAAAAAAGCTGAAGGTCTCTCCCCTCCCCTTGCACGCACTCCCCCCTCCGTCGCCCCCACCCCGCAGTGGGCGAAGCTACAAGTTATGAATGTGAAACATTTCTCTGAGAGCTAGGATCTCGGAAGTTCGCAAGGAGTGAAATGTAATGAGCACAAGAGCAAAGCAGATGTTTTAAAGAAACACCTTATAAACCTTTCCTCAACTTATCTCCAATTTGTAGGCTTTCCCAAGGGGCTAGGGACGCCGGCGCCTGGGGGAGGGGAGGGGACACCTCCGGACTACTTAGATTTTAGGGACCCTTTCACGTATTAAACAAAGAATACATTTTGCTAGTTCCTAAACTGGATCCTGTAATAAACACACCATTGTTACTATTTGTGGGTACGTTTGAGTTGGGTGGGGCTCCTCTCTCCCTCTCCCTCTCCCTCTCTCTCTCTCTCTCTCTCTCTCTCTCTCTCTCTCTCTCTCAATGGTGTTTCTACTGCTTGCTTTTTTAAGAAGGTGGAAAATGATAATTATAACCATTACATGTAATGGGTGAATATTCCCTTGTTTGCTATTAAATTACTGGGCACTAGGATGTGACAGGAGACAGAAATCGGCTTGCTCTGCCCCTGCCCCATTTTCCTGGCTGGGTTTGGGAGGGGGTCTGCCAGCGAGGACGAGAGAGGGACAGAGTAAGGTGCGCTAGAGAGCTGACACTGCGGATCAGGGTCTGTGCCTGTGTCACTTTTATCTTACTTTGGGTTAGAGCCCAAAAGATAATTTACTCTAAGTTACCCCGAGTGCCCAGTCAAGCTTCATTTGTGTGAAGTTACAAAGGCTTCACCCTCCACTGAATAAAATTCACCCTTCTCGGGTTGTTCTAAATGCAAAAGCCAAGCCCTGTAACTAGTTCCTCATTTCAATGCATAAAACTCGCGCATTCCCCTGCATGAAGTCCCCGCTAAGTGCTATAGAGAGACACACCACGCAACCGTACTTACGGTCTGTATTGGATCGAGTTGACCTTTTCCTTCTAACTGCATTGAATGTGTTTGGTTGCAGCCGCTTTATTTTGGAAATTATAATCTCTTCAACAAATTTTTTTATTAAAGAAGATGGACCATCAACTGTCACAGACTGTCCTGTGTATTTTTTGTAAAAAATAAAAATTAAAATTAAAAACAAAAACAAAACAAAAATCTCCCTGGCGCACACACACAACAAGCTTGTTCTGCAACACTGAAATCAGGGCTGAAACACAACACACACAGGGGGAGTGAAGCAAAAGGAGCTCTCACCCTCTATACCTGAAAGGGACTTTTCTTTGTTCCCAATGCCCTTTCGCATCGGGCCAATCAGAGAGCAGCTTTTATGAAACTGAGCTCTCTCATTGGCTAGCTGCTTTCTCTTGGCTACTGTAGGGGGTTGAGATATACACACGTATAAAACACACACTGAGCGCGGGTGGGGGTGCGGTGGGGGGTGGTTGTGGAGACAAAGCGTTTTATTTTCCAACCAGATTGGGGTTGAGGAACCCCCCGCAGTAAGAAGGAAAAAAAAAAAATGGTGTGCTCGTTTCAATTACTACATCATTCACATAAAACACTTATTTATTAAAACAAATCTCAAACAGCCTGCGAAGATAGGATGTCGGTAAATACAAGTTTGATTGTGTTATCTTGGGGGAAATAATGTATGTGATCGCTCGGTGGCAGAGGGAAGTCAAACGAGCCACCAGCGCGTAGCGAGGAGAAAAGGAGGCTGGCAGTGGAAACGACTGCGATCGTTTTGCTGGCTTCTTGCCTTCCTCCTTCCAAGGACTCGGCAGCCCAACTCCCGGGAATGATTTTCTGTATTGCAGCTCCTGGCTTTCAACCCTCCCCCACCACTTTGTCCTTCCTGCAATTTTTCCCCCCTTCCCTATGTCTCTTTTTGCTTGCTGATTAAATAAGAAAAATCGATCTGGGGGTAAAGGCTGTGGGGAGAGAAAAGAAACCCTTTTGTTTCCAGTTTTCGTGTCTGCAGCCACTGAAGTGAGCGCAAGCAACCATGTAGCCGACCGAACGGGAAGGGTTCTTCCTTTAGATTAGTAGCAACCTCCCCACCTGATCTTTGGCGGCTCCAAAGAAATAAAATCAGGCCACCGCCAACCATATTAACACCTCAGGCCAGGCTCATTTTTTTTTTAATCGATTTGTGGGAGATAAAATATACCAGGAAGATTAACCCCGGAAACACTCCCAGTTCCTATTTTTAAACCTTCGCATTTTTAAAGAACCTGAATTGTCAGAATTCCTCTTCCCCAAATGTTTAACATTGTTTGTATGGGGGAAGGGAGGTAGTACATCTGCAATTCAGAAACACCGAAAATACTTTAGAGTCTATCGCGGTACATGGAATAACATGTTGCCAATATATTTATTAAGCTCTTAGAGGGAGTTTTATTTTAAACTTTTTCGATGTTATTTACCATTTCTTTTAGGAGCCATAGAAAATTTAAAGTTAAGGGATGCTTTCTGAATTTAATCAAAAGCATCATGATTCCAAGTTTGAGAGATCAAATGCTACTGGGATTGTAATTTGCACTTGACAATTGGAATTTAAGAATGTGTCTTAACTGAGTCAAATGGACTCACAGTGAACTAGTGCTAGCAGAAGACAGCGTATGATGTAAATACTCACTGATGACTTTGTAGATCAATACAAATATTTATGTCACATGTTTTAAGTAATGGCTATTGACTCATTTGGGCTTTTAATATATTTAGTCCATAAAAAAATTGCCAATTAGTTGTTTCCCTACCCTGGAAGAACTAGACTTAATGTTGCAAATGGTAATAAACAGTAGTTTCCTCCCTTTATTGGAGTATATAAACCAGAGGAATGGAATCTATAATAAAAAGTCCTTTGGTCTCCCCAAATCCATTTGTACTCAAAGTTGTACATGAATAAAATGGGAATTTGATACATAATATCCACTTATCCTCCATCTCAGCTTTGATGTTTGTGTTATGTTTTGAAATGCACAGGTTTTACATTTGTGGCTGGCCCATTGATAGTAACAGCACCATATGGTGATTCCTAACTCTTCTTCTTTTACAAGAATGGTTTCTCAAAGGGCCAGATCACTCTTGGGCACTTCCCGTGTCCCTGGAGTGTCGTCTACATTTCGGCCTCTGGGAACTCATGGTTACCCCACATGTTATATTAGTTTGGAACAATCAAGAGTTGGCTCTTAGAATAACAGAATTTCAAAGGGCATGTTTAAAAAGGAGACCTCATGAATGGCATCATCTCCAAAAACACTCCCTTTAGTAGAAACAAATCTCAGGTCTGCAGCATAGACTTAGTATAACAAAAACCAAAGTTTAATCATCCTAATATTCAGCTGCCCACCTAGCCTGAGCACCAACATGACTGCCCTAAGCCTTTCTGGTAAACTCCACCAGCCAGAGAATAAGACCAATGCCCAACTCAACCACATACCTAACCGAAAACATTTTGATAAATTAAAGCATCTCTTTCTATTCTCACATCTCCACATTCCACTTCTACTCTCCCCCCACTTCCTGCCTCTCAAAGTTTTCCAGAAAACTTTTGAATAAACGAGTGTTGTTGTGTTGTTGGCTTTGCTGTGTTCATTTCATTTGACAAAGGAGCCAATCAAGAGTCACCAAAGGACTAAGACTAATGATGACTGAAACTAAGAAAATTAACTACTAGCTTTGAAATCAGAGTTACTTCCCTTACAAAATTGGAATGTTCAGCTCTGTTTATTTGTTTGTTTGTTTGTTTTTGAGACAGCACCATGCATTGTAGCCCAGGCTGGTCTTGAACTCATGGCAATTCTCCTGCTTCAGTCTCCCAAGTGTTTCAACCCTTTATAGAAATGAAAATTTTATTTTAATTGCTTACCAAGTGTTATGGCTTGTATCTAGATGTTCCCCCAAAGGCTCATGCAACCACGGGTGGGGAGTTTCTAAAGTGGCTGGATTAGGGTGAATGAATGTGGATGAGGGTGTGATACTAGGATTAAGGGTGCAACACCCTGGATGTGGATGGCACCAAGCAGTAAGCTTGCAGCCTGGATGGAATATGAAGTGATAGAAAGAAGGCAGGCCTGCTGCTGCTGCTTACTGCTACTGCTTGTGCCTGCTACTTCCTGTCTGCCCGCCATGAACTCTTTCTGCTCTGCAATGTCCCTCTGCCAGGCCACACTGCCTGAGAGTCAGTCGACTAAGGACTGAAACTCTACAAACTGTGAGCTTTCCTTCTTTAACTTTGCGTCAGGTATTTTGTCTTAACAAGAAGAAAAGTAACTAAGACACTGAGATAACAGAGAATATACTTTTCTCTACATTAACTTCCATATGTATATACTTGATTAGTACCAGTAGGCTATTGTATAGTATGTGTACTTCATAATTTTACATTTTGGTGCATCTCTATTCAGAGATGTGGTAGAAGGAAAGGAAGGCCTGCAAATGAGCATAATATATGAAAATGAGTGGTGGGAAAAGCACAAAGATAATGTAAAAGGACTGTTTTCTCACCTCCAATAACTACCAGCACCCTTTGCCCTGAGCCCTGAGATCAACTCTATCTAATGCATACTGTATTGTTTACAAAGTGATCAGGTCCTACCATAGCAGAAGACTCTCCTTTTTAAAAACAGAATTGCTCAAAACTGAGGAGGCCAAGAGTTTCAAGCAATCACACAGAGAAATGTGGTGGTCTTTACTTGTGATGATCCTCTCCTATTTGGGATACATTATCAAGAACCAGATATTATTTGACTTTTTATTTGGAATCAGGTCTATACATGGGCTTAGCTTTGCTAAATTGGTGCCAACATCAGCTCTTGATATCTACTCAAAACCAAGGGGGAAAATAGAAAACAGAGTTACAAAAAATATCCCAGCACTCGAGAGGCTGAGATAGGAAGATCACCACAAGTTCAAGGCCTGCCTGGGCTACTACATACTGAGGTCAAAGCCAGTTTGAACCACATAGTGAGACTCTGTCCTCCACCCCCCAAAAAATCTTGTGTGAAAATGGACTTAATTTATAAGCAAAGGAGCTCATCAATCAAAATGAGAATGGCACTATCTACCTAGAAAGACAGTAGAGAAAGATCTTTAACTGTCTGGAGTTGTTATACACTGATTTACCTGAAGGCAGTGGGCAGATGACCTGCTCAGGCTTCCAGCGAATGCACAGTTGGTGATTTATTAAACACCCACACAATCACTAGAAGGTCTTCACTTTTTTTTACCTACAATTAATCTCTTAACTTTCTATTTGCCAAAGAGCTTCTAGAAAAACTTTCTCTGCCCTTCTATATTGGCATGATAAATTTAATTCACGTTTCTGTCAAGTGCTTCTAATAATATCCAACTCTGGATAATTGTCATCAAAAAGAGATGAGCAGTACTCTTAGGCAAATGCTGGACGTTTGCATTACCCAGCAGCATCACTGGATCAAGATAAGGCACCAAGAAGCTGGTCTACAGGGAAGAGAAAGGACTCCACAAACCTAAACGGTTCACGTCCCTGCTGGAGCGGAGAGGGTTACCGAAGAAAGACACCGATGATGTTCCCACCTAAAAAGACTTGGCCATTTCTGGTATACATTTTGCAAATCTAGATATTTACACATATTCTAGAACCTTGCTATCTCAACTTTGCAGGTCATTTTTATGCCCTAATAACTCACCTTCAATTTAAATTCCTTAAGAATATAATAAAAGGAAGAGCCCTGCTTTCAAAGATGAGACGATCAGGACTTTCTTGAAAGATCTTTATAGCAAAGTTCAGCATAAATAAATCAATGTGATATAAAGCAAATATTGCATCATCGATTTAAGATTATGACAAATTTTATTAGTAAACAAATGCAGGACTGCGGTTAAAACTCAGTGGTAGAGCACATGCCTAATGTAGCATGCAGGAGCCCAGAGTTCAATCTCCAGCACTTAAAAAGAAAGAAAAGAAGGGAAGAAAAGAAGAAGAAAGAAAAGAAAGGGAAATAAGTTAAGGTTGGTGGTGTTACTTTCCATATGTTCACATAATTTGTCATTCCTTTACCAACACTACACCTTAAAATAATCAAAAAGAAAAAGCAGCAGATTGTGTCTCTTTCATGCTTTTCAGTTCTAGAAAACCTAGCAAAATATTGCAAAACAGCACATTCTTCTAAAGGGAAACATTTGCATATTGCTTACTTTGAGAGAGCTGTAATGTAGGTCAGTGTTAAGTGTTTGAAATCGTAGCTCTGCTTGGCTCGGCCCTTGTGGTGTGGGGTGCACTACTATATCTGAAAGGGTGCCTTAGCAAGGTCTGGGATCATTTCGCAAAGTGAAGCAATTTACATCTCATGTAATGAAACCATTTCTGAAAAAGGATTTTTCTTTTATGCTAGTGGAGACTGGGTGCATAAAGAAGATCAAAACACAAGCTACATTTTTTAAAACTACTTATTGGAGATTGCTGTTGCTGGTTTTATTACAATATGTATTTTACAGATTTAGGTAATAGCCTTGATTTTTCAAATCGACCTCTGTTTAGACACGTTTCACTTTGGGCTGTTTCTTGTCTGCAAAATTACAGTCATTTGCACGTTATTACAGTGAGTAGGAGACAGATTGTATTTAGCGTTGGGTGGGGGAAGGGTTATTATGGGAAGTGATCTGCTACGGTCAGCACATAATTTCAGCCTGAAGAAAATTGCTTCTGAATGGCTGGTCTGTTAGCTAGCCAAGGAATGGTCACTGGGAAAGACTGTGAAATACTTCTGCTTAATCTGCATTATGGAGTTATTCTCATTTCCAGAAAGATGGCCTGTAGAAACAATGTGTGTAAAACTAAATTTAAAAACGTGTAGGTGAAATGCTCTCACTGCTTTATTTGAATTTAAAACAACTACCACAGAATGCAATAATACTAAGTAGGTGAAGGTTGAAAGGCAACAGGATACAGTCATTATGTCCCACTCTATCTTTTTTCCTTTCCTCCTTTTTTCTGCTTCCCTTTGTGTCACTGAAAATAACCACCGAGTTACTGACAGTAGATTTTCACGTAGATGTGTAAAACTTTGGGACAGCAGTATCAAATACATTGATAAATGCATCTCACTTTTATACATACTTAATTGCAGGGGAAAATAGCTAAAATAGCTTCTTTTTAGAGAGTGATAGAATCCTTTTAATTGTGAAAGAATTAATACATTTTGCACCAGCATTTAAAGACTTCAATGTTACATGAATTATATACTATTTGTACAAAATCTGACACAAGGTTTCTAAAGCAATGATGTTTATCAGAAACAATAAATCCTGTCTAATTTATAATTTTAAAACCTCTGTGCATCTCCTAGGAAATCTTAACATGTTCAGTTAGAAGAAACCTGAAGTTTATTTTAAAGAAGAAAGAAGAGTTACATTCTACTCAGCTCCTTTGGCTGTTGAATCACTTTTGTTGTGAACAACTGTGCTTTTTTTGTTTTCAAAACAAGCTTTCCTAAAGGATAAATCACTACAATCATTTGGAGAGTATGCAATAAACAACAGAAAGCCAGAAAGTTGTTTTGCTATTTTCTTAGCAGAGCGTTCTCCTTCATTCTCTCACCACTTAGCAAGCCTCCAGTCCACCAGCCAATCGTGGGTATGGAAATGTGGCTTTTGGCCTCCTGATTGGCTGGCTCTTGGGTTCCTCCAGCTCAACACACACTACATGTCAGAGTCTTCTTCCAAAAATATATTAATCACCTTTTCTTTACCTTTCTCTTTCTTTCCTCTTGTTCCCTTCGTCCCTTCCTTCGCCCTCTCTCCTGCCTCTCCTTCATTCCCCTCCTCCCTCCTCCTCCTCCTCCTCTCCAAATTATCCAGACGATCACCTTGCATTTTTGAAAGCAACTTTTAAAACATAGTTAACATACTGGGAATCTGCTGAGAGTGAAGTTTAACATACAAGGACATTTTGTTTAACCATATTTTAATGTTTTCTGTTCATTTGGGTTCTCATGGTGTGTCTTTGGATTTTGCAGAAATCCCATGAAAGTTAAATGAACAAATTGTTCTAACATATGCTTTAATTTTTATAATTCTAAAAGCATTATTGGTCCTGACAATGATTTTCTTCTCTGAATATTTTTTAATTTAAAATATTAAATTAAAAATCTTTGAATTTAGTACTAAAAGTGGTTGTATCAAATCATTTTTGTGAGCAAAGGAGGCAATGTATTTTTCTTCATAATTAAAATATTGCATTTTATCTATCATTTTTAAAGTGTTTTAAAATGTTAGTTATTCCAAAAGACTCATAGGTGTCCTAAGGACACATAAGTCTTCCATACTTAAAATAGGTTTGTAATTCAAATTAATTATAAAAGGAAATATATGGGTGACTTACCATATTCCAAGATCTTCTTCGTTCTTCATATTTATTAACTTACTTCGTCTTCACAGCAGCCCAGTGAGTTAAGGATGATTATCATCAGATGAGGAGATTGAGATACAGAAAGAAAAAGTAACTTGCCTGAATGTTGTAGCTACATTTTGGTGTAGCCAACATTTAACATGTAGGAAAACTGGGCTTAACCACTGCACTAAACTGCCACCAAAACGTGTCTCAAAACAATGCCATCTTTTCGCTCAGCATAAGAACAGGATCTGTGTTGAACTGTGTAGTATGAATTGGTAAATTATTTTCTTGAAAGAATGAATTTAACTGCCCTTCTATTAAAGAAAAGCAATGTGATAGCACTTTCTGCCAAATATCAATTCTTTTCTTTTTTCTTTTTTCTTTTTTTTGGTGCTAGGAGTCGAACTCAGGGCCTCCTGTTTGCAATGCAAGCACTCTAACCAGTGAGCTAAATCCCCAGCCCCAAATATCAATTCTATGCCAAGAAGAAATCGTGATATTTTTGATCAGATAAATAAATTACGTGACAGAATATATTGCTTCTGGTCCTATGTCTCGGTTTCTTGTTATAGCTTAACTTTTTTTTTTTTTCAGTGCTAGGGATTGAATCCAGGGTTTTACATATGCCAGGCAAATGTTCTACTAGTGAGCTACAACTCACCCTCGCTTGAACTTTTTAAAATTTTACCATAATGGGTTGCATAGTAGGATTAAAAATGACCATGTTAGGGTTGGGGATCTAGCTCAGCAGTAGAGCATTTGCCTAGCAAGTGCAAGGCTCAGTTCAATCCCTGGCAACCCCCCTCCAAAATGACTAAGTCTGAGCACTATTGGAATAGGCACTGTATATATTGGAATTATATTATTCTTTATGTAACACAGAAATATACATTCAAAGTTTTCTATATTAAATATTGAAAGAAAAAAAGGCTAGCAAGTCTTAGGGAAGGAAAGAATATTCAAAAACATAATTTAACCCTTTGCTTTGAAACATCTTTTTTGGTATTAACCCAACAGATAAAACTGTATTGTTGTATATTCAAACAAGCAGTGGGTTGCACCTGCAGCCTACCCTTTGTTTGCACAAGTTTTTTTGTCGAAGCCGAAGTACTTGCAAGGCCATATGTGGTGAAAAATCTGCAATATTTTGTTTATACTTCCAACATGCACTATGAGATCCAATTGAATGCTTCATCATGTTCTTGCATAAACTACATTTCAGAGAAGAAGTAAAAAAAATCAGTCTAATAAGTATATATATTCAGTAAAAAGGAATAAAGGTTCAGTATTTTGTTACAGATATTTATACTTTGAAATAAAGAAAAAAATATGGTAATTTCGATTTCTTCAGTGCATATTTTCTGTCTTATTCTTAGACAAACTTGTAGAAATGAAGCAGACACAGTTCAGACACTGAATTAAATTCATTAAATAACAACATACAGTGAAAGACACTTCATAATAAAAGCAATTGAATAGAGTTAGATGAAAGAAAGAGAAAAATGCTTAATCTTTTCACAAAGAGGGCTAAGACACCTACACGGAAAGGGCATTGAAGAAGATAAAATCAGGGTAACAGTTAATATTAACAAATAGGATATAATTTTATGAAATAATGAGATTATACACAAGAAGTCACTGATAAAACTGCTATAGCAGAAAATGGATAAACCGTTAAATATAATGAGATTTAACTATCACTGTGGAGAAATGATATGCAATTAGAAAAAAGAACTGAATATAAAAAGAAAGCAATGTTTCTATCCAAGTTACCACGTTAGTAAAAGTCTAATGATAAAGAGGAAAGTATCTGAGTCTATTAATAAATTATAGACATAATTTTCATTAATTATACCAACAATAGTCTTTCTAAATTCAAACTTACATCCTATCAACCTTTCATTTTATTTAACAAACACTTGTATAACACTTACACTGTGCAAGGCACTACGCTAAGCATTTTACAAATATTAACTCATTTCCTGTGATTAAATTTGAGTTATTCATTCAGTAATTCAATAAACCTCTATTGTATTATGTAAGGTTCACAGAAGATATGAAAAGGAATAAGACATTGTCTCTGCCCTTGAGATGATTCAAGTTAGTGAGATAAGATGCTTGGCAAACTCTGAAAAGTACTTGATTTATGATAATAAGTACAAAAAGCATTACTCTAGGGGGAAGAGGAAAAGCTAACTTTATCTAAGGAATCAGTACAGGCAGTCAGGAAGAAGTGGAATGGAGATGGAGGGAAGATCCTGCTGGAGAAGAAACTCAATGCACAGAGATGTAAAGGGAAAAAGAAAAAAAATAAAGAACAGAGTAGCGGGGTTAGTTGAGCTCGCCCGAATCTCAGGGCTGGGCGCTAGGTTGATGTCCTACCAGAGAGCTGGCCTTTAGGAACCTGCACGAAGGTACTCTCCTGAGGGAACAACAGAAGCTGACATCAGGCTGAGCTCGTCCACCCGGCCCAGTGCCCTGGGTCAGCCTGAGGAGGGATGGCCTTTTGTCACAGGTCCAGCAGAAGTGTCCTCTCAGCCACACCGGGCTGTGCACTTGCCTTTGTCCTGTAGAGAGAAGGTTGTGTTTGTCACAGAGGGATGGACCAGCCTTCACAGGAACTACTGAAAACTCCTGAATCTCCTATAATTTACAGTCTTTGGTTGACACATATAAAAGAGAAAAGATAGTCTGAAAAGGCCAAGAGGCAGTAAATTAATCTCATCCTCGTCTGACCAAGTTCTTACTAATTGCAAGGCTCAAAAATGTTAAACGAATGAACATACATTGAACTTCCATATGCGCAAAGAGTAGAGAGAATAGAAATGATCCCAAAAAGTATAGAACACAGTAATGGAAAGCAAGCAGCTCCAGCCAATAGGTATGTTTAGCAGACAATAGTTAGCACACATACAACGAAGCAACTCTGAATTTAGAAAGTCTCAAATTAGAAGGTACAAATTCTGGAAGAATAATACACAGCCAAATTAAACTAACCAGAGCATGGAAAGGGCTTCACGAATGAAAACCTGTTGAAAGGTAAGTCCTTACAAACGAAAACACGTTGATTGAAGCAAAAGTTAGTATCAACAAACAGAACAAGGGATCAAAAATGGGATCCGGGGGGAATACCCACATCTAAATATAGGTGAGAAAACTGAAGGACTTGAATGAATGAGTAGAAAGATAAAACCAAAGCAAAACGAAACAAAAATAAAAAGCTGTGGATTACCTCAGAGGAGAGAATGAGGAACAAATCCACATACATCAGGGAAATCAAGAAAGTTAAAAGCCTAAAAGCCTCCACTGTTTTCATTTCGGGAAATGACTGGTGATCTTAAAGGAACCACCATGAGGGAAACACTGGCGAGAAGCCACAGACTGCAGCGAGTTAGCTGAACTCAAGGGGAGCAAATGAAGAGCTCAGACGCACCCTGCTCGTGTAGAATCTTGCGCTGAAAGGAGACAGGGTCGCTTAAAGAGAAGAGGTGGGAAGAGGCTTTTGTTGTTGGTGGTGCTTTTCCAGTGTGAAACAAGCTTCACTACACATCTCGAGAAAAAGGAGTCAGCGAGAAAAGTAGATGGAGTTTTAGAGGTTTGTTGATGAATGAAGACACTCTCTGAGGAAGGAGGGAAGGGGATAAGAGGATTCGGCTGTGCCTACCACGAGGCTACCCGAGGTGTTTACCCCGAGCGTAGGAAAACCCACCAGGAGTGCACATGTGGAGACCTGGGTGCAGCTTCCCCTGCAGTAGCACCCGGAGATCAGAAGGGCCAGAAGAGTCTCAGCATACTGTGCAAGTGAAACACACACGGGTAATGTGAGTGAAGACAGAATGGTCAGAATTTATGTGGACACCTAAGGTTCCTGATGATCGAGTACATCCAGTAACTTCCTGTGATGCCGGCGAATTAAGAGGAAACAAACTGAACTCAGAAGATTATAACAGACTCAACTTGCTATCCCACCAGGCCCCATTTGCCTGAGGTAATAAGTGCCTTCTGTATTTAACCAGATAGCTATATGTAAACCTATTTTACCTAAGTTATATTTCAGTTGCCTGTCTGTCACTGATCTGCAAACGATGCTCAAGGCAATGAAAAGTGAACCTGTTCAGAAAATCTCACTAGTTTATACAGTTTGAATAGTTATTTCATTCATTTGTTTACAGGTCATTTATTGAACATCTATTATGTTCCAAGCACTATACTAGACTAGATGATAGAAAAAATTCTATTGGTTAATTCTTAGAGAGGATCCAATGGTTATGTTGTTTTAGAATTATTTTAAGTTAGAAGATAACTTAGGGGTAAAATTAATTCAACAAAGTTATTAATCTTTGTACTCCAGAAAATGAGAGGCCAGGGGATTTAGCTCAGTGGTAGATTACTTGCCTTGCAAGCAAAAGGCCCTGAGTTCGATCCCCAGCACCAAAAAAAGAAAAGAAAATGAGAAGCCAATTAGTGAATTTCCTGCATCCACTGAAGCATACATCAGTATCAGAAAATAGAGTTTTCAACTCAGTAGAATAAATAAGTTAGAAAAGCAAAGTTCTGAGGTGATAGAATAGAGCTATATACTAAATAATATTATACAAATATTTCACAATTATTTTCCAAAATATTTAAAGGTAATTCAAACAGAAAAATTAATTGGGAATAATATATTGTTCTTGAGACGTCAGGAAATATTACGGCTCTGGAAAAATATTCTACAAAGGAAAAATATGGATACACATATAATATCTGATAATAGTACTAAAACTATTAAATGAACTAGCAGTGAAGAAACAGCATTTTTCAGACCTTTAAGTACACAGTATGGCTAGTTCTTCCATTTCAACTTTTGGCAGATAGTATCTGATATTTTTAAAATAACAGTTTTATTGGGATATAATTTATATGCCGTAAGATTTGCTAATTTTAATTGTACTATTAAATGAATTTTAGTTATTTAGTAAAATTTAGCTTAAGCACTCTACTAACTTGAGCTAAATCCCCAACCCCAAAATATATTTTTAAAAAGGGCAAAAGGGAAGGTAGGGAATGGAAGGTTCTATAAAAAGAATTGAGGGGTTGGGGCTTTAGCTCAAGTGGTAGAGCACTTGCCTAGCAAGCACAAGGCCCTGATTTCGATCCCCAGCACCAAAAAGAAAAAAAAATTTAAGATGTGTTATGTGCATGTATTAATTCCCCATGATGAATATAATCATTATGTACTGCAAACATGTACTAATAAAAATAAATTTTTTAAAAAAGGGGCAAAGAAGGGGATAGTGGTGCACACCTGTAATTCCAGCACTCAGGAGGCTGAAGCAGGAGGATCACTGTGAGTTTGAGGCCAGCCTGGACTACCTAGTGAGTTCAAGTCCAGATTGAACTGGATAGCGAGACCCTGACTCAAAAAGGGTGAGGGGGGCGGGTTATGATATTGCTCAGTAGTTGAACACTCCTGGTAAGAGTAGCAGAGAAGCATTTTAGAAGGAGAGTTTTGCACTCTGTTTCAACAAATTCAGCTGGCAGATTCCGGCAGCGGGAGACTTCCTCAGTACCGGGTTCCTGACACAATAACCCCGGCCCAGAAATACAGTGTCCAGGACCACAGCACTGCAAGGGGCCTGCAGCTTCCCAGGCAGTTTCTCAGCTATCATTGTTGCTAAGTGCCTCTTAGGAAATATCTCCCTGTTTTCTTTTCTTTTTTTTTTTTTTAATTTATTTTATTTTAATGTTACATTTTAGATGTACATAGCGATAACATTCATCATAGGGGATTTGTACCTGTACATGATCTATCTTGTTGCTTCTTTGTTTCCCATTGTCCTCCCCTCCCCTCCTCTCTCCTTATTTACAAAAGCTTTGTTTCAAGGAACAGAGGGACCAGAGAAATAGGAAATGGAAGGAAAAATGGAAACAAAAAGAAAAAGTCTCTCCCTATTTATAACTTTGCACAGTACCCTTGGGGCAGGACTTCCAGCAAGCTTCTAAGGGGAGAGCTCCTGCTGCACTGTTTGCTATCCCGCAGCCAGGCCACTGCCCCTCTGAAAAGGGAGCCTTGATCTTAGCTCTGAGGGTGTGTGGGCAGAGAAGTGTCACTAGAGAGAGTGGCTGTATTATAGTTATTAGTTCTGATGTTTTATATTTTATTTGCTATTTCAATGCCCTTTATTTTGTTAACTGATCTCTAGGAACACAAAAGTTGTACATATTAATGGAGTACCGTGTCATGTTCTATAGCTGTATACATTGTGTACTGTTTAAATCAGGTCAAACATTTATCTCGTCAATCTTTTGATCTCAATCTTTATCTCAATCTCTCAATCTTTATCTCCTCATTTCCTTATGGGGAAAACTTTCAAAATCTTTTCCTAACTTTTTGAAGTGTGCCCTGCGTTTCCCGTGTTTTTTGAAGTTCCCTTTACTTCTGCCTAGCAATTCCCTGGATTCTACAATCCCCCTTTATGGTTAAGTCTTTACATTAAATTTGCCTGTTCAAATTACTATTTGTTTTCTCTCTTCTGATTATGCCCAGACTGAATAAAATATACTATGACTAAGAAGTGTCTGCTTTTAAAAATCTGCTTTATAGCTCTTTCCTTACCAAAAGATGGTTTATTATATAGAGACAAATAAATGTGTCTAATGTTTGGAAAGCTGTAGTACAATTTAGAGACAGAGTCTATATTTAGAAAGAGAAAAAAAATCACAAGGGTGTCTTATGGCAGAGCAAACAGTGGACCGGAACTGACATGGCCTGAGCATCCTGAAAACTACACATAGTAGGTCAAAAACAGTTTACTATACTGAAAGAAAACCCCACATCACTCTTTTCTGGTTTATTTATTAAATTCCACAATTTTTTTCCAGCTTCATAGATCAAACCCAGGGCCAAGAGTGTGTAGGTGAGCTCTCTACCACTGAGCTATATGTCCCTCCCCTGATGTGGATCTTTTAAATGAATCCTGCTTAGCATACCTGGAAATCTTAGTGGACTATCATTTGTCTTTAGCTCTGAGACATTTTTCTTTATATATATTTTTTCTTCTGTTATCTCTGTTTTACCTTCTGAAGTCTTTCTGAATAAACGTCAAAACTTTTGTGTGTATCTTCTGTGTTCCTTAACTATTTTCTCACACATCCCATATATATTTCTTGTTTGTATTATTTTCTAGGGCTGAAATAATAGAATACTAGACTGAATGGCTCAAACAATGAAAAATTTATTTGTTTTCTGGAAACTCAGAAGTCCTGATCAAGGTGTTCATGGGTTCGGGCTGTGCTGAGGCCTCAGACTTGGAAGTTACCTTCTTCCAGCGTCTTCACACAGCCTTTCCTACACAGGCATGCATATCTTGTGTCTGTTCACGTGTGTCCAAATTTCCTCTTGTAAGGAAACCAGATTGAATCAGGGCCTACTAGGATGACCTCGTGTAACCTTAATTACCTCTTTGATGACCTCGTCTCCATAATACATACAGTAACCTTCCGAGGTTTATAGGCATCCAGGCTTGTATTAGTCAGCTTTGATGGCTGTGACGCAATACCTGACAGGAGCAACTTAGAGGAAGAAAAGTTTACTTTATAGTTTCAGAGGTTTCAGTCCATGGCCAGTAAATTCCACTGCTTTAGGCTTGCAATGGTGGGAAGGTGTGGAAGAGGAAAGCTGCTCGATTTTGTGGCAGCCAGATAGCAGAGGGTAAAAGAGCCCAAAAGGAAGAGGCCAGGACAGGGTGTAGTTCCTACTGTCACGTGCACACGATACATTCCAGTATGGTAGCCCATCTTCCATTTCTGTCACCTTCCAGGAATGCCATCACATTATAATGTCATCAGTAGCCTATTCCACTGATGCAGTTAGAGAGTTCACGATCCAGTCACCTTCTGAAAGCTCTTCTGAAAGTTTGGGGGAACGTTTTGTATCTAAACCATAACAGGCTTCAGCATTATTGACGACATAGTCAAGTACATTATTTGTCCTCTTATTTTATTTTTTAATGTTATTTTTACTGGTACATATTTACAGTACATAGTGATTACATTCCTCATGGGGAATTGGTACAGGCACATAACATATCTCTTTTTTTTTTTTTTTTTGCATTCTAGCAGTTCACTTGATTCAATTTTTCTGCTCATTAATTGGATCATAAGCATACCCAACATGTCATTTTTCCTATTTATTGAGGACTTTTATTTCAACAATTATAATTTTTATTTCTAAAAGCTCTTGTTTCTCAAATTTTTACAATATTAATTTTTCTTAGTTTAAATATATGTTTCTTCCCTGCAGGCTTAGTTCTGCTCCCAGAATTTTGACTCTTTTTTCCAAGGTGACACTCTTCTTCACATTGATGTACCCCTGACTGACTTATCTGGCTATGGGACCTCCTCTTAGCATTTGTAGTTTTCCAGTGTTGCCCCCAGTGATCACCTTAGAACACTTCCATTTCAGCGATGCATATCCAAGTTTCTGTCCTATGTCACAAAAGCTTATGATTTGTAGCGGGGTGTGGTCATGCACACCTGTAATCCCAAACCTGGGGAGGCTGAGGCAGGAAGATTGCCATGAGTTCAAGTCCAGCCTGAGCTACATAGTGAGTATGAGGCCAGCCTGAACTACATAGAGAGATCTTGTCTCAAAAAAACAAAAACAAAACAAAACCAAAATCTAAAATGCTTATGATTTGATTCAATACACCTAAGAGTTCTTACGAAACTGGGTGTGATGGTCCACACCTGTAATAACAGCTTGTTTAGGAGGCTGAGGCAGGATCGGAAGTTCAAACTGAGGCTGGGTAACAGAGCGAGACCCTTTTTGAAAAACAAAATAAGAAACAAATTTTAAAACAGCTGAGGGTGTAGCTTAGTGGTAGAGTGCTTGCCTAGCATGCACCAGCCTCTGGGTTCAATCCTGAGCAACTTCCTTTAAATATTTTAAAAATAAATATTTAAAAAGTTATTAAGATATCTGAGTGGGAGTTTCAAATAGTATTATACCATAAGAAAAATAATATTAATAGATCACCATTAAATATGGGAAATGGAGAATATTCTAGGACAAGTCATTTAATTGTCTCTCTTATGCTTAGGATCCAAATTATTAGTCAGAAAAAAAACCTAAGTAACAGTGGCCCTGGTTGAGCATGAAAGCAAACATCACATCAAATATTTGCTTTCCATGGGTCATTTGAAGGTCTGTCAATGGTAAACACATTGCCTTAAACTGTAGAAAATCTAGAAATAGTGCTACTGCTTTCCTTATTGTTCCTTCCTCATCTCATATCAGTTTGCCTCTGTGAGATGTTTTTTTTTCTCTAATATTTATTTAGGCACTCTCCGGGTCAGACATTGTACTAACCTTTAGGTATTACGTTTTGTTTAACTTACACACTGACTTAGAAAAGTATTAGCTCCATTTTTAAGTTACAAAGATTTTGTTCAAATTCTAGTTCTATTTTGTTGTTGTTACCTATGTTGTCCTGTGCAAGTTGTATGAGAGCTCTGGGTCGCCATTTTCTCAGGGGACTCATTTAGCAAATATCTATTGAGTTCCTATAATGTGCCAGGCACTAGTAGCAAGGTTGCTTGAGGCTTGACTGAATTCCTTCAGGTAACATAGTGTCTAGTATAAAATAGGCATGCGCATGACAGCTATTATTGTAGTCTAAGAAGACACCAAGCTTCTGTTTGAACCTAAGCCTCTCTTTATTTCTTCAGGACTCTACATTATCTTCCTAAAACCCAAGTCCTATATCTGTCCATCAGATTCACCATTCTTCTTACTAGTTTCTGCAGTTTGAATCATACAGCTTTTTCAACATTAAAAAAGTAAAGCTAAACATATCATAGTTTCTATACTGAGAAATATTAGCCCACATAATTTTTATTCCTCTCATTTTATTTACTTATTTTGACAGTATCAAGGATCCACCCCAGGGGTACTCTGCCAAATGCCACTGAGTCATATCCCTCGCCCTTTTTATTTCTTGAGATAAGAATAGCCTCAAACTTGCAATCTTCCTGCCTCAGCCTCTGATGTAGCTAGGATTACAAGGGTATACCACCACACCTGACTACTTACTATTTCTTCACATTGTGCATTATATGACCCAGTCTTCTCTAAGTAGTCATGCATTTTTTTCTTTTAGTGCCATATTAATTAGTTTGGACTACCATGACAGCATAAGACAGACTAGGTGGCTTAAGCAACCGACATTTAGTTTTTCACAGTTTGGAAGCTTAAAATCCCAGAGCCAGGTCCAACAAGGTTGGTTTCTAGGAGCACTCTTTCCGGCTTGGAAATGGCTACCCTCTTGATGTGTCTTCATATTGCAAAGGGAGAGGGATAAAAAGAGGAAGATTTTTGAACCCTCTTCACACAGGACCCCTCATGGGATCAGGAGCCCACCCTTCAGGTCTCATTTACTCTAATGCACTTCCTTGGGGGGCCTCACCTCCAAATCCAGTAGCACTGGGAGTTTCAATAGGAGTTTGGCAGAGACTCAGACATTCACTGCATAACAAGTACCTTCTTCTATGTATCTCATCTTTCAAATCCTCAAGTGAACAGATGGCACATTTAACCTATTTTTGTTTCTTTCGACCCACTTAATCTGTGGCTAGAGATGCAGTAGACTCCGGAAACAATATATAAATGAAATCCGATTTCATAAAATATGCAAATCAAAAGAAATGGAAAAACAACTAGGGAAGGTGAGTGTAAATCAGCAAGAACAAACATCTGATTTAATGGTTCATTGAGAGTTGTAAATAGGAAGAACTTCACGGTTCAAATGTTAACCACCTTTCACTGCTTCCCAGAAACAACAGTGCTACACATTCTCCACTAGAATCCTGGAGTTTGTTATTATTTTTAACTGATTATTGGATGATTCCAAACCAAGGTACATTTTCGATGTCAACAGGGCACTAAAGCCAAGCATAGTCAGAATTTTTATCTCTAGTGACATATCACCTCTACAATTACATACTGCAAATACTTAACTATATCAAATTTTTGTGTCTCCTACATCAGTGAAACATTTGGGGATGGGCCTTTTTTTGGGAAGGGGGATGGGCCTTCAGTGGGGTGAGTAAGCTGTGGAGAATGGGCTCAGGAACTACGGAAGTCACCCTGAATTCAGAGTTAGAGTCCTGGGTTCCTGTCCTACTTGTCACTAATCAACTGCGGTGCCTAAGGCAAGCCACTTCAGTTCTCTTCTGTGTTCTAGTTTTTCTTGTATAAATTGGGACAATAAGGCTTGTCCTACTTACCTCATTAGTTTATTTTAAGGGTCACAAGAGTTAATGTGTGTGAGTGTACTTTTAATACATAAATAAAGCTGTAGAGATGGAGAGGGTGACACCTATCTCCCCCATCATAAGGATAACAACTGACACTTCTATAACAAAATACAAGGTAACAACAGAAAAGCATAACAAATTTATTTAACGATAGTTTTATGTGGCACAGGAGCCTTCAGGATGAAGACATAGGGGAGAGTACCAATATTATGCTGAGGTTTGATGAAGCAGGAGCTGCTGTATAGAACTGTGTTTGGATAAAAAGGCTGTGGTCTAATAAAGAGTAGTAAATGAGTTGGGAAGCCCAGCAAAGCTTGTCTGTTCAGATTCTTCTTCGCTTCTCTGCTGTAGAAGTCCTTCCTCCTGGGTGGGGAGCAGAGCCCTTTCTGGAATGGGGTCTTATCACCTACTATCAAACATTGGAGGTCAGAAAACTTCTTTACGGTCAGCACTTGCACAGTAAGGTGGAGGAAAGTTAGAGGAATATTTTTAAGTTTTATGGCTGGCTTTGGGGAGAAAAGATTTTCTGGTTTCTGTGATGTGCTTCAGGGGAGAATGAGGGTATGAGACTTGAGGCCAGGAGAAGATCAGAGACAAACTTTACTTTTGAGGTCACTTCTGAGCCCCAACAAAGCCATTCACAAATGCAATGTGTCATTATTTTACATGATGTCTAGTGAAATTATAAAATAAACATACAGTTAGATGATACTTCATTTGACTGCTGTAGATTTTACAAACAAGAATAATAAATGTGCTAATATTATAAACTAAAATTGTTATTTCTAGTATGAATTGCTAGAGAGGTCTCACGGTTGTGTACATATGAGGCTAACAGCATGTTAGAAACTGCTGTGTTAGAACTGATAGCTCTAAGAGATGTGGAGAAAAATATGCAATAGTACAGGCACGATCCAGATGAGTTAGTCTAATATTTGGTAAAGTAGTAGTGAGGTCAAATGCTTTGCTATAGTAGAAATTCTTTGAAAATTTAACCTGAAGAGATGTAAAAGTCAAAAAGTTTTGCATCATTAGAATCCAACATACCTAGTTAGGAACAATTTTAGCAATTATTATCTTCTACTCCGGCTTTTGGGTGCTGGAGCTCAAATCCACAGCCTTGGGCATGTGAGGCCAGTGCTCTACCCCCAAGCTAGACCCTGAGCTCCAACTTGAGAGAATATTCTGACCCAACTCCTTTAATTTTGTACATAAAAACATGGAAACTCATATGTATTTATTCCAAGGACACATTTTAAATAGTGGCAAGATTAATCTAATACTCTAACTGCTCAGAATTATCTTTGGAACCAGCTTCAAGTTGTAGGTGAAAGACTAAGTCAAGACAGTAGCTAGATTTAGAGTCTAGGATTCCACAGATGTACAAGATAATCAGTGCTGGCACGGCTACGTTAGGAGAAGAAATGAGGCTCATGGGCAGTGGTGAATAAAGACAAGTTTGTTGAATGATCCAGTTCAATAAAAGATCAGACATGGGTAAAAGAAATTCTAACAGAAAGCCATTAGGCTATGTGAAGAGAGACCTAGGACTGTAAACAGTACAAGTACAAGGAGTAAATCCCAGAAGTTAAGACTAGCTAACTAAAATACAGATGGAAACAACAGCAACAAGAGACTGATGCTTCTAATAATAGCTAGTTTTTGTTGAGTGCTATGTGCTAGACATGGTGCTGAGTGTTTTACATAATTGTCATTTTAAAATCTCAAAAAAGAGGAAAGAAAAGAACAAGGAATTACTCCATTTGGGAGGAGGAGGAAATGGAGGCATTATGGGAGAAATGGAGCTTGACCCCTGCAGAAGTCCAAATTCCACCCCTGTGATCTAGAACCTCTGAAGTAGAGAGAAAGAGTAAGAAGAAATGTGCCAGATTTAGCAACACCGGTCCTAGACCCACAGGCCTGTTGGTATAGGTGCAGGGTAGGGCTCACACAAGCTGGCAATGAATTCTAATCAAACGAATTGCCCAGGTCCTACTGAATGTCTAAACTCCATTTCAAAATTATAACTTAGCTATAATTAATATCTTACACTGATTCGGGATCATTCATATGCATCTTATTTTTTTTTGGAGTGTAGATGTAATAAAGTGGCAGTAGAGAGTCATTAGACCTTAGCTTGTAATTAATTCCAGTGGAACAAGCACTGTTTATACTATTATACTGTTTACCAAACAACAATCAAAATAATCCGGTCTTTTGTAAAGTAGTTAAATATTTCTAGTAGTATAGAAACAGAAATCTGTCAAATGTTGATATATCTGTTCAGAATACTGATATTAATTCATTTTTTTGGTGGTACTGGGGATCAAACCCAGGGACGCCACTCTTTAACTGTCCCTGCCTTTTGTTAAAATCCATGAGGGTTTCCTTTACACAACTGTGGAATATTCTTTTCAGTTGGATTTAAAATGAACCTCAAAA
This sequence comes from Hystrix cristata, assembly GCA_004026905.1. NCBI lineage: Eukaryota > Metazoa > Chordata > Mammalia > Rodentia > Hystricidae > Hystrix > Hystrix cristata. The sequence goes on from PVJO010016399.1 coordinate 33,761, forward strand.
ACATGCTTTCATAATGGAACTATTAAATATGCATCGCCCGTCTGAAATAAGGCCAGCCCCAGAATAACCCTGCCTTGGTTTCGTGCCACTCAAGGAGTGACGGGGGTAGAGTTCAGGAAGCATTTTCCACTCCAAGCCTTGGTCTTTGCTGCATCAGCTTTCAGGGAAACTCAATGCGGATCTCAATCTGCTGTTAAAAAATGGATGAAATAACTGACTCTTGTGGGCTACCAAGAAAGGCACTGGAGATAAGTTTCCCTTATTTTATTATACTTATTCATAAAATTGAGCTAACAAGTGAACATTACAAACAGGCATCCTAAAATTATTACCAAGAAATTTCCAGTATTGGCCACATCATTTTCAGAGTGTTTCCATTTCATTTTAATAAACCGAAAGGCTTCGTTTGGGAAATACTGCCTGTTGTGCTTTATCATGTAAATGCAAACCACCCCTGCAGTTCAGGCTCATGACTATGGAAGTGTGGGGACTTTATTTTTGTGACCTGACAGCTTCCATTCTGTCTGTACGGTTAATACGGAAGAGATGGATGAAATCTCTCTAACTTTACTTGACATAAACTGTAATAAAAATTTGGCTCAAAATACTGCTTTTATTAAAAAAAAGTATCTTTAAAGATCCACAGTTTAGGGGGAACACAGATGGTGTAGAGAGAGAGATTGTGAGGTAAGAATGGGGGAGGATGAAGAGGAATGAGAAAGTCAGCAAAAACAGAAAATTTGGGGGTGAAGCTGATTATTCCAACCTTGTATTCACGTATCTCCTTATAAGGAGAAGTTTTTGTATTCTAGTTACATGGAAATCTCAATGGATATCACACTTTTCTATGGAAGCTACTCCTCTTACAAAAATGTAACCAGCAAGGATGGTCTTCTTTGAGAATCTCACTTAGTTTGGGTCCAGATCCATAGGCTTCAGTGAGAGGAGCTGTCCCCGGTCTTCTCCCCTGGAACTGGCACAAGGAATATATTTCCTTTCAGTTGATCCCAAATCCCTGTGGGATACAGGCACAGTCAAATGCAGACTGACATCTATTTGTAGCACAACTAGGAAAGGCAGTTTCATTCTGAATTATTTAACATGGCAACATTTTGCACATATAAATCATGTCCAGCTTTATTAGATTAGGCCAATTGAAGAAATATATACACCTGCCTGTCATGTAAAGTGCTTCATCTTGGGGAGTAGGCTCCCCAGGGGAACATCCCAGGAAGTAAATTGAATACTGAGTGGTTTACCCCATGATAGGCCTGAATAGGAAATTGAAATTCTTGCATGGGCATCAAATTTCACATCAAAAAAATGAGAACCTAGTTCATCTTTCTTGGTTACCAGGGTACTAATCACTCTAGAAATTTAGATTTACATGACTATGACTATGGCCCTTCTGTGCCCTTTATGTTGGAGCTGGGTCCTGTCAGTGTGATAATGTTCCTAAAGCTCTTTGAGGTCTTCAGATGAAAGACATCCTATGAACACAAACTATCGCTTGCATAAATCAGCCAAGTAGCTTGATATTATTTCTCTCCATCTTTGGGTTTGCCAGAAACGGATGGGAGATAGTAAATGGCCTACAGTGAGATGAAAGCACGGAGATTAATAGGCGACTGCTTTTTAATCAGATAAGGAATGATAACGCACAGGCGATAGGCCTGATTTCTATTACAAGAAAAAAAAAATACGCCCAGGGTTGTTCTCATTGTACTCACAAAATCTCATTGGAAAATCTTTCATAATAACAGGCTGCATCTCACATCACAGAGCCATGTTAAAGCGCTTCCTAATTTAAGTGCAGAAACAAAACCACTTAGTGCCACATATGGGGACAGCCTTGAGAAAACGGGATTGTGTTTCTTCTCTCTGCCCTCCCCCAACCCTCCCTTTCTCTTTTTTTAAAACCTTGTTAAAAGGAGAAACTATGCATCTGAAAGGAAGAACACGATGAGGAGACTCGGTGCCATTAGTTTGGAGTGGCGAGAGGTGGAGAAGGAAAGAGCCATTGGTCTCAGTGTTCCTGCCACAATGGCCTTTTATAAGAGGGATTAGACACGCCGAGAACCGGCGCAGCATTCGCCGGTGCCCCGACGACGATCTGGAAAAAAGACGATAAAAATCAGTTTGTCGTAAGGTTAAATCACCAAAGGCTTCCTAGACTGGCTTTCCAGATTGTTTTTCCTTTGGAAAGAAGACGAAGACAAAAAAAAAAAAAAAAAGAAAGAAAGAAATATGGGCTAAAAGCTGATTTTTTTCTTTCCCTTTTTTCCCCCAGTGCAAGATGTAGCATTCAGAAAACATGTTGAGCGAGTTGAGGCATTAAAAAGATCAGTCTTTGGCTGTTGAATGAAAGGCTGTTGTGCATGTGACTCACATACTAAATGGAAACCTGCTTTCAAAGCCTATTTTACTGCCTAATTATATATACACAAAATGTAGCTGTCTGCTTCAATCAAATCATAGGAAAAAGAATAAAACTCCTCTAAAGATGCAATTTTCATGGTTTGTCATAACCTTAGAAACACTGCTAATGCAAAAGGAGGAAGTACAGCTGCACGGTCCAGATAAGGTTCCAGTAATTGTTTTTCTTTTAATTATTACTTTATAAAGACATTATACCTCCTACTCTGAAGAAGGAAAATTAGTGTCCTCTGTCTCCTCTTTTTTTTTTCCCTCCCTTCCCATTTTCACACCAAGCTTGTTGATATGCGTTTCAGCTGTGGCTAGAAGCCAGCGTAGCTATGGAAATAATATTTAAGTAACCACCATAACTACAGGCTTTCAGAGGGTTTCAGGGAGGAAACCTTTTCTAAATTTATGTTCTAAATTGAGTAGAGCTTTTCAAAGCACAAAATAGAGTGCCAGGGATGGAGATAAAGTACTTAGACCTAAACAACTGTTTGCACTCAGCTTTCATGGAAATAGTTTCTATTCATAATAGCTAATATACTGATTTTTTGAATTATTAATTGCATGAACATTTCCATTCTTGTCATCCTCACTGAAGAATGATGTAATAAAATACACAAAAGGCTTTCCCCCCTAACATTTTATATGTACGGATCTTTTTTTACAATAACCCGAAACTGTAAAGTTTAATAAGCCATTACTAATTTACATATTTTCATAGATTCAAATCATTAAAATGCAATGATATTTTAATGGCTTAATATATATCTAATTGCAGATTAAAACTTTCTAACACTGGAGAAGGCAATGAACATACTACCAAGGGACTCTGAGTGCTTAATTCAGGAAGCATCAGCAGCTACTAATATTTCTGAGCGAAACAGAGTTCATCGCTGAATGAGTAGATTTATTATCTTTTAATGTACTTTTTTTTTTTTAAATCATCATTTTAAATACCCCCTCCATCCTTCCCTGCCTATCCCCAGTTTTGTCTACAGTCCTACTAAATTTGGGATCTGCTGCCTGAATACATAGAATAAACAATCAAGAATTCTATGATGGTTAAGCAGATGTGATCATAAAGCTACCCAACAGTGGGAGCACCCAATGACCAGGGAATCCTGTGGCATGAAATACTTGCTAAAAAACCAGAAGCAGGCAAGAAATGGATGAGCGTGTACTTGGGAAACTGCCGCCTGCATGCCAAATTCCAAAATGGACTCTCAAACCAGTTAGGAGGAAATGTGCACAATATTAACAGCAGCATAATTCACAATAACAGAGAAGCGGAAGCAGCCCAATGTCCATTCACAGGTGAGCGTTTCAGCCAATTACAGAATTTACACGTAGGGAAACTTTACTCAGCTATGATAAGGAACAAGATACTGATAGAAGATAAAATGTACATGAACCTCAAGAACATTATGCTAAATGTAAGACATAAAAGGTCGTATGCTATACTATTGGATTTTATAGGAAATATCCAGATAGGTAAATTCACTGACAGAAAGGCAGACTGATTCTTATCTGGGACTGGAGTGGGGAGGAGAAAAGGGGCGCAGTGGGTACAGGCTTTCATTTTGGAACTAAGAAAATGTTTTGAAACCTGAATAACATCAATGTTGAATAACATTGCGAATGAGTTAAATGCCACTGAAGCCTTCGCTTTAAAATTGTTAATGTTTTGTTATATATATTCCACTGCAATGAAAAAAGCTGGCCGCATCGTTCACTCGGTTACTCACTCACTTATTCATTTCTTTGTGACATCCGGAGCATCTATTGACCACCAACCATGTATGGTACCCTGTAGTAGGCCCCGGCAGTGTGATGCTGACTGAGCTAGACAAACCTTGTGGTGTTTGCATTCTGGCTGGAGGAATAAAGCAACGAAACAAAAACCCAAACTTATTTAAGTATTTTGGTTAATGACTAAATTAAATTAATTGATGGTATGGTGTGTCTTAGCTGGAGAGGTCAATGAAGGCCTTCCTAAGGAGGTGATATTTAAGTTCAGACATTAAGAAGCTATACATAGGAAGGAAATCAGTAGAGAAGAGAATAACAAATACAAAGGCGTGAGTTTGTCATAGGCAAAGAAAGGAGTCCAATATAGCAAACCAAATAAGTAGAGATAAATGTATGGGGAGAAATCAGAGAGGTAAGGAGGATCCAGGTGACATTTGACCTCACAGGCCGTGTTCAGAAACATGAATTGTATTCTATTTGTAATGGGAAGATACTGAAGTGATTTGGGAAGAAAAGTGATGTGAACTTTTCGAAAGAGCATTGTTCCTATGAAGAATCAAGCCTGGCACGGGTGGCACACACTTGTGATCCCACTTACTTGGAAAGCTAGTCCAAAAATAAAAAAAGTGGAGGTTGGGAATATAGCTCAGTGGTAGAGCGCTTGCCTAACAAGTGCAAGGCCCTGCATTTGATCCCCAGCAACAAATAAATAAGTAAAAATAAAACATAGAAAAGGCGGGGAATAAGCGCAGCATGAAGGCCCTGGGTTCAATTCCCAGTACCATAAAAAAGATCATCTGGAAAAAACAGACCATTTATCAGGTTATTCTGCTAGTCCAGATGTGAGATGGTAATGGCTGGGTCTAGCGTGGTGGAGTGAATATGGAGAGAAATGGGCAGATTAAAGATGGATTCTAGATTCTAGACTCTTCATGTAGATTAGATGGATAGAAGATAGATCAAAGTTTTAGCTAAACCAATTTAGTGGATATTGGTGCCACTTCCAGAGATGCTACTATTGCTGCTGTAGCAAATGGCCACAAAATTAGCAGCTTAAAACAACACAAATTCATTATCTTCTGTTGCCAGAAGTCTAACTTGAGTCTCACTGGGCTAAAATCCAAGAGCTGGCAAGATTGTGTTCCTTTCTGGAGGCTCCAGGGGAGGACCTGTTTGCTTGTTAATCTCAGCTTCGAGAGACCACCAGTAATTTTTACCTTTGGCCTCTTCCCCTCATCTCCAATGCCAACGAAGGAGGTGTTTGCATTTGGTCTCTCTGAGAGCTCTCTTTCATGATCCTGTCTGCTCCTGGCCAAGGCTGGGGAGGGTCCTTTGCTCTAAGAATTAGATTGAGCCCACTTGGATAATCGCACCGCTGTATCTCTGGTTCTGTTTTCCATTAAAAACCTAGTTTTAGATGCCTACAAGCTCCCCATGAATGACAAGTTTGAGGTTAGCCTGCCTCAACGAGAGTGAAGTAATCAGATGGAGAGATACTTCCATCCTTCTGCGGGTGTCATCATATCTTCCAAGGAACTGTGCACACCCAGGACTAGAACACACCCTGCATGGAGACAGGGCGAGTGCAGTGAAAAGTCTGGAAGCCATATGACAGAAGGAACTTTAAAGTGACTTTAAATTCACGTTCAGTCTCCATGCACTTAAAATCAAGTTTTGAAAGCAGATCAAAAAGGAAAACAAGTAAATGAAGCGGATAATATGGAATAGTGATAATTGCTGTGAAGAAAATTAAACAAGATAATGACAGAGGGACAGAGAAGGCATCGGGCGAGTGGCATTTGATCGAAGGGCCTGAGAACATCTGTCCCCTTCCCCCACTGAACAAGCATCTCTTACTTTGATTTCTTTTTCTGCTTGTGAAAACCACTAGCATGTCAGGCACATCGAGGGTTACCTCCTCTGATTCTTCCTTTCCACTCACTCTGCGCTGCCAGGAATGAGGGACTTTCTTCTACCTACTTCCACCAGTATTTTTTCACATTCTCTTTTTCCATTTTCTTTCTTGCAGTCAATCATATTACCTTTAATCCACCCTACTCCTGGTCTCATCTTTCTACATATATACTTGTATATGTTTGTGTGTGTGTGTGTATATACATGTGTGTGTATACTTGTATATATTTGTGTATATACATATGTGCATGTGTGTGTGTGTTTGTAGTAATAGTTCCCTAAACAAATTCAGATCATGTCACGCCATGTGTACATCGGATGTCATCAAGTCCCGTTGCTGCCCAAGATTAGCACCAGTGCCTCTCAGGTGAGCATACAGGACAGCCACTGGGGACTCTACCTTATTCCACTTTCCCTTACACACTTCTTATTTCTGTACCCTAGTGATTTAGCCAACAAAGAGGATGGACTTGATCTAGTGTTTGTGATAATATCTCATATATTTTTATCCCTCTTCACAGAGAAAGATGGGATTTGGTTTGCATGAAGGCTGCAATACTTCTTCCCATTTCTACACTCGCCTTTTTGTAATGTGACTTTGCCTCTCCTTCCTTCAAAAAGTACAATTTCTTTCTCTACCTTTTGCAGCTGGGCTTGGCCATAAGACTTGCTTTGGCCAATGAGAGATTGAGTAGGTGTGACGAAAGCACAGGTTTAGAAAGTACGCTTCTACTTATGGTTGCAGCTCTGGGACCACCACATGACATTTATCAAGGCCAAGCCAGTCTGCTGGCCACGGGGAGGGGAATAGAGGTTTCCCAGAGAGACGTGTGAGGCCGTCTTCGATCAGGCAGCCCAGTGGAGTCACTCATGGCTGTATCTTCATGTCTCATCCCAAGAGAGATCAGGACTGCTTCAGAGAGTCTGGTCCATATTGTTGACTCATGTAATCGTAAGCAAATAGTGGTCCTTATTTTAAGCCTACCACTGTGTTTTCACACATGCAATAAATAAGTAATCCTGACGAAGTTTGGAGAGTTGCTCACAATCTCATAGTAAGTAAAGTGTAGGAGCTGAGATTTCAACCAAGGTCTGTTGACTGCACCATCCATCTTCTTGCCAAGACACACACTCCTTTCCCTTATGTGTCCCAAAAAGTCATCATCCATTAAATTAAACTATGGGTAAGTAGTGAATGCAGGATCACATAGTAAACAAAGACCCAAACTTGGGGAGAATTTGCCACGTGGGAAGAAAACAACCGGCCTGTGGCAGGTTGTTTTCCTTGTCAGATCGAGCAGTGTCTTTTAAAGTACTCAACCAAAAATACAGGGTTTGCTCCATGTTTGGGACAAAAGATCCTCCGAACCACTTCTCTGTGCCTCTAGTAGACAAAATACCTTTGCCAGAAACCTTTTTCTATTCATCTTTTGAAGCCCCCAAAGTACCACCCAAGCCCTGAGCTAGGAAGAGACCCAACCATCTGTTCCTGGGGCTGCTGGGCAGAGCTTTTCTTCAGTAGGTAGAATTGGTGCACAGAAAGAAAAGAAAACTCTCCGACTCTGTAATAATGATAAGCACCTTGAGAACCACCGTTAGTTTTATCTCAATTTACATTTATTTATGTACGTATTTGTTTTCTTTGAGACAGGGTCTCACTATGTATTCAAGGCTGGCCTCCAACTTGCTGTGTAGCACAGGCTGGCCTTGAGCTCATGATCCCACTGCTCAGCCTCCCCACAGTGTCGAGATAACAGAAATGTGCCACCATGTCCAGCTTTCAGTTTAACTTTAATAGGATAAAAGAGTAGAGAGAGCAAGAAATGCAGAGGCAAGTGTCAGCTTTCCCCTTCCGTTTCCGCCCGTCCCACAGGCTGTTGATGGTTAGCTGTGGAAGGTCATCAGTTCTTGTCTCGGGGGAGCCACACCCTATCCGGGAAGACAGTTGACCCCGTGTGTTCAGTGTGAGCTCACTGATCGCTTCGCAGGTACAGACACAGCAGGTGTTCAGAAGAGTAGTATCTGTGTGTATGTGTGTCCTGTATAGTGAGCTCTGGCTTGGACACAGAAAGCTCGGGTTACCAGCCTACTTATCCTTCACTGGGTTTCTCCAGGGCCGCCCTCTTGCCAGAGAGTCAAGTAACCCCAGGGAGCAGGAACTAGTTCT